>LD389349.1:0-12028 GCA_001465055.1 Ptychodera flava
ATGTGACACAATTGCTAAATATTAATTGGATATAACGTGAAGAAACACAGGCGATTGTCTTATATGGTATT
The DNA here is from genome assembly GCA_001465055.1 of Ptychodera flava. Classification (NCBI taxonomy): domain Eukaryota; kingdom Metazoa; phylum Hemichordata; class Enteropneusta; family Ptychoderidae; genus Ptychodera; species Ptychodera flava. The sequence continues at coordinate 72 of LD389349.1, forward strand.
AAAAGCAAAACATAAAACCTGTGAAAGACGCAGTGAGGATATTTGTACCGATATCCTGAACTTTTTGGTTCGAGTTACATGAGTATGTACATGGTACATGGTACATAAGTATTTTATACGGAGCCATACAAATGCAAGCCGAAGACGATACATTTAATACATTAAGTCTTCCTACTTTACGTTTGATGCAATACAAATTTATTTCATCGGCTAGTAGAGGTATTTCATCGGGTAGAATTTCAGTGAGTCCAATTACTTTTTTGTGTGAGCATAGATGTGAACACTGATATGCAGATTATTTTTATTAATAAATCTTAATTAGGTGTGAAGGCTACCAATTACGGATCTGTGTATTAAAGTTACATGAACTGAAAGTTTGACACAGCGTGAAGGACAAGTATGTCAATCATTACACATTGATTGGCCTGTGATGTACCCGTTATTTTTCCCCAGTCGTTCGTCGCTTAAAGTAACATAAATGTTTACTGGACACATTTTACATTTAACGTCTCACAAAGTCAGTCAAATTTTCAGTTCATGGTTGATGACGTATTTCTTCATTTTTTTATTTTATTTATTTTGCTAGAATAGTAAAAAACACAGTGTAAAATATTTTGAACGTACATTAACAATAGCTAATATAAACAAACTCACAATCAAAATCTGTTTGCACATGGATAACGCAGAAAAGTCTAAGGACTGATTTCAAATGTGGTCTAGAATAATAAACGACCTCAAATAACAATAAAAAACACACGAAAAAATTGACACTTAACACAGAAACAAAATAACCCAAGTAAGAACACCAAAACAAGGACAAGAGCTGACAATACTCATTGTTGAATCTTGCAACAAGAACACTGTGTAAGTAGTTCTTTGAAACTTTACCTTTCGTTTAAAGGCACAAATTTAAAAAAAAATTCTGATGTTGCAGGATTATTCCAGAATTGTGATGCTGAATAATGAAACCCATTTTGACAGACTTTAGCTCTAAATGGTATATAGACAGAAACATTTCCGCATCGAGTGCTATGATTATGTACATTTTGTCTTATGATAAACAGTTGACGACAAATCAGACGGTCCTTGATCAAGAACTACCTTATGCATCAAGTTTAGCTTAAATTTGCAACCCTTTATCCAACTGGAAGCCAGTCTAATTTCTCAAAATGAGTGACATAAATGTCTGCACGGGTATGCAGTTTCAAACAAATCTGATAATTGTGTTTTGTATTCTACTTAAGCGACATTTTGTCGTTGCATTAAGTCCCAAAAACCAATACGCACATGTGTAGTCATAAATACAGTTAATTAAACCGCTGGTTATAAGTTTCCCAGTTTCAAAATCAAGCAAACAACGTTTATGGTATAGGAACTTGAGTCAAAAATTCGCTTTCTGGATATGCGTCTGGCCATGTTGTCATCCTACAGTCTCTGATCTAAATCAGCCTCAGATAGCTTACAACGTCTTTGGCAACAATACTAGTTCCAGGTGATGTTCAGTTCGGAATAGCTCCTCAATTTATGGCTGGACCAAAAAATAATCGACTCGGTTTAAAACATTTGCAAAGATAGTCTATTGCCGATCAACTATTCGTTTAAACTTTGCAATCTAGGCTTAAAGTATACTGATTTGTCTATGATAATTGCTTCCAATGACAAGAAATGAAGAATCATCAGCATATGATGAAAGATGACAATTGGCAGCCGAACAGCAGGGGACCAAAATATCGATCCTATTTGGAACGCGATGATTAATTCGATCCAATTAGATTAAGTCTACCATTTCACGGTAAGCACCTTTTGTCTGTCAGTCAAATGTGATTTGAACCAATCAATCGCCTTGTTATTCAAACCTATTGCTTTCAATTTATGTACCAGATGCCATGATCAACCTTATCGAATGCCTTTTGCAAATCAATTAAAGTCATCCCATTCAATAATCTCGGAGGTCTTTAACACATATTTAGCTTTGACTATGTTTTTCTAATTTAAGAGAGCCCTTGCCTGTCTCAGAAGTTCTTGACATCGAGAAAGATAAAGCCCTGGGTACTGTTTTCGAAGATAAACTTGTAAAATTTGTGACTTGTATGAAATAGAGGACGAATATCACTTTATCTGTATATGCCCATTATATCGGCGGCTAAGATTGCAATATTTACCACGTTGGTCTTATTCACACCCAACTCTAGACAAGTTTTATTCTCTGATGTCTTCCTCTAACAGTTCAGACATTTTCAAGCTCGCATCGTTTCTATAAAGTAGACAAACTGAGAAAAGAGTTTTTCTAACTGTGTTATGTACTCTTTCTCTTGTTATTAATATTTTTGTACTTGTACCGTAAAGCTGCAATTTTGGCCGGTGGCCTTTAAGAGCAATATATATATATATATATATATATATATATATATATATATATATATATATATATATATATATATATATATATATATGTGTATATTTGTGTATATATATATATATATATATATATATATATATATATATATATATTTGGCTTTGATATTGGCAAGTACGAGTCAATGCGAATGCCTCTATGCATCTATATTTTCATTTGTGACATCTCGTCTTTGACTGAGAGTAAGAGTGGACGTTGTTACGTCGGATTGCAAAAAAAACCCAAAATATTTCAAATGCAACGGAGCATATCGACAAGTGATAGTGTAGTACCAGTGTTGGCCATGTCACAGACAAATGTCTGTGGCCAGCAACGTGAGCGATAGATCCCCACATCACCCGTCCCATCTCCATAGATTGGCTCCTGAAAAAATGCGGCGATTTCGCTATTCACAGGGTCACACGAGACCATAAAAGCAGCACGTAGTAAGACGCAGATACAGGCAAACCGCCATTGTTGTTGTAAGTCAGATCCCTCTTTTAGATAGAAGCACCCTCAGTCGAGGTAATGTTGTTCTGGTCGTCTGCAGCCATAGATCGTGTACGCAGAACATGGCAATCAAAAATTTTGAAATGTGCTAGTTTTTGGTCTCCCGGAAGTTGTTAATCGCGCATGTTCGCACATAGTGCGTCCTTTTTACTCTAGTCTGGTAGCTGCCAATAGTTACATACTTTTTAGTATGATTATTAAATCCTTGATTGAATTCTAGCCATGTTCGCATCATGAAGATGTGGTAATTTTAGCTTTACTTCCAAGTAAAATTGAACAGCCTATGACAGTACCCCTTGGTTTAAACAATCAGATTTCGTAATTCCATATTTAGCGATTTCTCATTACCTGCCCCTTTGTCTTTGTCACTGAGACGGGGAACAGCCAACGCACGATCAGTACTTTGTAATCCTAGCAATGGTGTCGCCAGCAAGTTCAAAAATAGTTACCCTGGTTATTCTCCCATACTCAAATCTCCGGAGGGTCTTCAACTTCACATTCAACATCGCGGCCACAGAAAACAACTCGTCATCGCGTCTTTCTCCGCCAGATGCTGTCCGTTCACTCCCCGTCCCAACCGAAGCATGTATGCAGTTCAGCCGTACCCTACTCAGACTCTGATTCTGAGATCTTAGATCCCATGGGATACGGTGTATTCTGCCGCCAGTCGCGAGGAAACGTACAGGCAAAGTACACCATATCCCTTTGAACGACCCAGGGCGCCCTTCAAGACCATGGGGTTCTATCATAGAGTATGCCACGGAAAGGAACATGTCTTTTTTGTAGTTTGCGCATTAGAAATGCTTAAACAAATCTGTCGTTACCAAGAGCATTCTAAGAATAGGTAAAAAGATTTGAAGATTTCACACATATAATGATGAAACGAAAACGAAATACGTATCTGTGTTCTTCGACACTTGGCTCTGTCAGTGGATATCTCTCTTTATAGGCTGTCCGTTTAACTCTCTGACTCTGCTTCAGCCTCTGTCTCGGAAACAGGTAGTCGATAGTCGGAGTCGATATGTTTTGGTTCCCTTAATGAACGGACCAATTGCTTTGTAAAGAACCTTAGTCTCAAATGGTTCAAGTTTCTCAAGTCTTTCAGGTAAGTTCCACAACTCTTCTGTGCAATCTACTTCCTGTTGAACAACTACGTTTATCACGACACCATCATACTCAGTCACTGAAAGATGTGAACACTTCCATTCCTCAGACACGAAAGGTTCATCGAAGTCACAGAGAACGATTGGCAACAGGTTGGCAAAAAGGATCGCGAAAAGCATGTCTTGAAGATGGAAAAAAAACCAAATTTTAATTGATTTTCTACGGACGAACGATTGATAAGGTCACGTGAGCCCAGAAAACGGAGACTTCAAACTTTTGCTTCAACTTTCCCGGTGGAACTTTCAATCTCACGGTGACCTAAGGAACACTTATTAATGTTTTAATTAAAGTGGCCCTTTATATCTACATTGTGAATATTAAAATTGTCCCAATTTTTCGCAAGGAGACTTTAACATCATTGGTTACCTCACAGGCCACCTAATAGGAGACCACACAAGCAGCATATCAGAAGGGTTATATTAAAACCTGACTGTCAATCCGACTGTCTTTCCATTCTACCTTGGTCGGAAACCAGAAAGTATGCGCCGTATTTAAATTATTGTTGGCATGAATGGTTTTGAATTTTATCAAACGCTTAACTTGACAAATGGTTCAAGACAAAAGACCGACACCATGGAACTAGTGATGTCGTCAATAATTTACGCAATTATTTTAGGTTAAGAATTGCGACTTTAACACCCGAGACGATTAATCATATGATTTCATAACAGAATAATAATAATAATATATATAACATAATAATATTAGAAACTAATTGCATATGAGTTTCCTTGGATGGATTTCAAGAAAAGTAATCACGATGGTTCCAGGGTAATATGACAAAGGGAAAATTCTAGTAACATATAGGCGCAATTTACCCAAGACGGTTTCAGTCAGGCATGACAATAGAAAAACGACGAAGCCATGTTAGTAATAGAATTATTAATGTAGAGTACTCACTGCAAGAAAGGTAGAATCTACTGGTTCATGGGCTGCACAACAATGGAGCGACATCTGCTCATGTTTCACACTAGCACATTTTTATTCCTGAACAGGTTTTCTTTTTATAATTTTGAGATCGTTTTTACCCTGATACACCAAATTTAGCAAAAAGTGTAGCAGAAAACGTCAAAATGGGGTTCAGAAATTAAAGCATGCCACCGTTTCATAAGTAGACTTAATGTATTAATAGCCTTCAAAATTACATCTATCACACAAATTGCCGAAAAAAACATATTTTTACATTTATTTTTTGCCATATTTAAATGTTTTTCTTTTCTCTTACCCACAATATTATTATATCGTATTGTCTCTTGTCAGTATTTGAATTCTTTTCAGTATCGAGTGACGGGAATCAGAGTGAAAAAAATGACATCATTCACCTACTGTAAAGGGCAAGTAGGGGTTTGATTTTTGTTTTCAATATTTTTGCGTTTAACGACAATATCTTTTTCTACACCAAAATCTTCTTCAGGTAAAAAGTATGCAGCTTAAAAAGTCAGTCTGTACAAGAGTAGACTGTATATGTATTGTTGACATTTTAATTCTGATCCGAACTATAATTCAAATGTAAACAATAACACTGCATTTTACACGTATTTATTACTTATTTATTTATTTATTTATTTATTTCACTTTAAAGGATTACCCATTTACATGCTTAAATCGAGTTACAATTACCCAATAAGGCTGTAATCTCCCATGGGGTCCTAATTAAACACTCAGAATTCAAATCCAATAAGTGTTAAAAAAACAATGAAGTCAAATAGCAGACAAAATAAAAATATAAATAAAATATTTAAAAATATCAACAAAGCAAAGAGAATGAAAAACAAAAGTTATATTTATCAATATTATCCGGAATAAAACATTTCAGCCGAGCTTTAAAAATTTCAACATTGTGGCTGCACCGAATATCATCAGGAAGTGAGTTCCAGAAACCTGAGGCACGCAAAGAGAACGTCCTCTGGCCTGTTTGTGTACGGAATTGAGGGAGACGTGTTGACAAGCTAAATAGTATAAAATAGTATTCAGCTGTTCCAATTATCTCTTTCGCAAAAGGCACAATTTGAGCAACACTAACAATCAAAATTCTATTTTAAGGGCAATGAACAGTGTAGGATATCAGATGCAGCTATTACTAAAGTACGTGAAAGGTTCGTAACACCTTTACAATGAAGAGTTAACAAACGAATAGGTAAAACTTTTGACATTTAAAAATAATGATAAAATGGTTGTATAGTAGAACATATGCAGACGTGTCTGTCGGCGACGAATTTAGCAAATTGACCAGATGAAAATGTTGAAAATTTATTAGATTTCAACAGCTCTGGAAAATATACACGTTTATTCAAAGCTGTATTTGGGGTAAACACTCAAATATAGAATAATATAGAGTAATAAAAGAACCATAATTACAGTACACTGTATTTAGCGTATAACGTCAAAGTAAAGGCCCTAATGTGCAAGTCACAGAAGTATCAGTGCACCACACGCAACTCTGTATTTTGTTTGGCAGAAAATACCCATCAAACAGAGGACAAATGGCATATGATAGAAACCCGTGCGTTAGTGCTGTTGTTTTATCTGTATTTTTGTATTGTTATAGATAGTATTTACGTAAAATATACGCAAACAAACATTTTTATCGGTGATAAACACATTGAGTATTATTCATAGTTATGTTATGTATTTCTATAAGTCTAAATTAATATTCAGCTTGTACGAATGCCTGTTTTTTTTTAATGTACTTTATCTCTATTTATCGACAAAGTCTCGATTCTGAAGTGTTTTATCAATCACAAACCATGCACAGCCATGGAGGTATCAATATGCACGGAGAGTTAGGCCGTGCCTCGATTGTTTGAAACCCTGGAGTTTTCCCATTGTCTATGTTAAAATAGATACAAAGTGTGAGGTGCAGCCAACCAACAATGAAACTATTATTTCAGGGGCAATGCAAAAGTGTTTTCTGTTAGATCCATTCAATATCGTCATTTCTGAAGTCTGCGTATGTTTCCAACCACCTTTTCATAAAGAGTTACGAAAACAACTCAGTAAAATTGTCAACATTCGGAAATAATGATCAAAATGATAGATGCAAAATATGATGGCGTTTCTATGAGGGATGGTTACAGCAAATAGATCTAAGAAAATTCTGGATATTATGCAGAATGAGTATCCGATAAAATGAGGATAATGGGTAATAAATTCATGTATTTTTAGCAGTATTGAGGTAAATAAAGGCAAATAGAGAACAATATAGAGTAATGCAAGAACTATCCGTGCTTTGAAGCTTATCAATTACGTAGTGAGGTGCATAATAGATTGACGTTTTAAATAATTTTTTTTACAAAAGTTTCAGGGCATGCGTATTTCTAAATAGATTTTACGCCAACACGATTGGAACTAATTTGGGATAATTGGATGGTGAAGAAATGTCGATTTAATGCGCAAATGTGAGCTCGCCTGCTTACCTTTTTAAGTTATGTCCTTGTTTGTATCAGTAATTTGTAATGTTGCAACATTCAGCTATAGGGTACGTAACACTTTTGAGAAATGTGAAAAATATTAAGATCCAATTATCCCACATTAGTTCCAATCTTGTTTGCCTTTTGCGGACGTTGTTCAGATCGAAACTCAAGCATTTCAGCTATTATTGATTAAATGGAAATTCAAAGCAAACTAACACACTATAGATTTATTATCTCGCACTCTCGCCAGCAGACACGATGAAAAAATACGCCCAGTCTTTTTTGTTTTTATCATTTGAGTGAAGTGTTGACAGGCTGCGCATAACGCTGGGGGTCTTTTCGAACTGCTGTTGCAGTTGGCAGGGTTTGTCTGCTGAAGTCTATTTCAGGATTAGCTATCTTATCTATGCAAAGTTAGTTGGGTGATGTACAATTGATTTGGTAGAACTACCAAATTTATATCGATGACAAATGTATTGGAAGAACGTCCAAAGTAGCATATAAATACCGCAAGTAAATGTTCTGTCGACAATGAAATATCGTGAAGTTATATCTATTACTAATTTAGCCAAGATTTTCGTACGTGTGTTTCACAAAATGTGCGACACGCATTCTTTGTCCGTCGCCTCGATTGAGTGACCGTGTATAGAACCATACTCTGTCATCTTTTGGGACAAATTCTATGGAAAGTAACGTAGTTCGCCCGATTTGGTAAGCGAGTATTTAGATCCACTTGCCTCAGGAGTCCACATGTCTCTCTAGAATTACTACCTGCTGTGCCAAGGACAAAGATGCGATAAAAAGTCATGCTGCACAGATATTTAAAATTAACCCTTTTAGCGCCAAAGTCGATTTTTGTTACCCTTATAAAATATACCTAAGTCATTTTTTCACAATTTTGCCAACATTTTGCTAAAAAACTCCGTTGGGGTAGTTGGTTATGTGTATACCTCATCCTGTAATTGGGCTAACGCCCGTTTGATGATGTGATTGACCGATAAAATAGCAATCGTGTCATTGTGAACCAGCCGTGTAGTGGTTGTACCAGGTGTCCGGTATGTGTAAGCGTGCCCTGAATACAACATCAGTCAAGATTAGCCCTAAGCGGCAGATACCATATATAATCGCGTGAAGACACAAAATTTCTATCGTGAATGACTGAAAGCAAGGTATGCTTTCATGACCAGGTATGTGACAGACAGAATCATTTCTCGATACAAACTATCAATACATAGCCAAGAACTTAAATAATCTAAATAATCTTCTCTCCGACAAACCCTACCTCGCCTTCATTTTTGATATTTAAGGCCAGTAGAAAAGGAGAATATAGACACATAGTTGAAGCTTTATTTTTTGTATTTCAAGAAAAATGTGGAGTATCCAGAAAGTATAAATAGAGTACCGTGTCTTGTCTCTGTATTGAGGACTGTTATAAGAGCATAACAAATATACGTAAACAAACGTTCATACTGGTAATGAACACATTGAATACTATTCGTCTCGATTTTGTTACATATGTCTATTAGCCTGAATTTAAAACTTATGAATACCTCTTTTTCGAATGTAATTCAACGACATGAGTCTAAAGCGTAGTATATCTCTATTTGTCGATAAATTATCGATTCTGAAGTGTTTTATTGATCACAAACCATGCATGTAATTCACTCCCTAGATACTTAAACTCGTCAACAGCAAACGTATCGTATATCGGTTCTATAATGATGCACTGTCACACGGGACCGTATTCTTCAGCAGTGTAGACGACATGAATGCACTGCACCGTATGGGACCGGCCTAGCTGTGGGTCCATAGCTGTAGTGTATTCAGACGGGATTCCTGCCCTCTACGGGTTGGTTTTGACTTTACGGTTCTAATCCCGCAACCACAGCTATGGGATATTCCATAGACTAACGTCCAAATCCGCCGCAAACACCCCTTGCGAAACTTTGTTCGACGCTATTTCAGTGGGCGGTGATTTCTCAAAAAATTCATAATACACATTCAGACATATTACAGACACACATATAGACAAAGACACGCCAACCTGCGACATGGACCTACTTCGGTGGGCATGGGCCAAAATACGCTTACGCTGTGCCAGTTATTAGCTCTAGTGTGTGCGAAGATAGAGCTAAATTCTCTTATGATACATACTCTTTAGAAAAAAGTGTCCTTCACTCAAATATGCATAGGCTCTAATAAACGATGATTGAGAATTGTGTTAGTTAATCGCATTAACTATAAATCCTACACATGAAGTGTAATGCGCGAGAAACTTCGAACACTGATTTCTTGTAATATTCGCTTTTCGTCAGGCTATGCTGATTAATTTTGAAGCCATTTCCGTAAATGTAGAGTTGACTGTATTGTATTTTCAGTCATAGAAATAACATAGAGTACAGCGGCAATTTAAAATTCATAATACATAAATTCTGTGTTAATTGTTTCTCTTGCACAGCGTTACTTGATTTTTCCTGTTTTTATGATGGGACATAGGTTAAAAATACCCTTGTAATGACCAAAGTATTTTCAAAAGCTTGAAATTACGACTCAGATTTTATCAATACTGTTCTGATTTACATCGTGTAGACCTCTCGATGTTAGTAAAGATTTCAAAGACTTAGTTAAAGTCGCTACCCCCCCCCCNNCCCCCCCCCCCGCTTGATATAAATTGCGACTATTTTAAGTTTCGAATATCGGTAGTTCTATGGCACTTTGTTTATTTAGTTCAAATATTTCTAGACCGATCCCCTTCTACTTATATTTGTTTTGATAAAAACGTAAGTTTTTATTTGGAATTTTAGCAAAAGTTTAAGACGTTCAGTCTAATGTGTACTACAATAAGCAAGATGTCAGACATACATAATTCAGTGATCGCTTTAATAAATGCTCTCGCAAGATTCATAATATCGTAGATATAATACGATATCAGGTTTACAGATTCAAGAGGGACACAAGGTTGTTAACGTTGATTAGATCTCATTAGGCAATGCAGGAACATGAGGAATACACTATTTGATCCTAGGACGATGCATTAAGGATTCAAAGTTTTTTCAGTTCCAACAATTTGACAATTTGTTTTCATATTACCAAAATATTAATGCTTTTTCGCTGACCTTTCTGTTAATCGTTTTCAAATCATTACCATGGCTGCAAATTGTTGAGAGCATTTTGTTCTCCGCAGATATCTTTCTTTCCTCACGAGCAGCCATCGTGAATTTCAACACAAATCCCGGTTGCTAAATATCGGTGTAAGAGTTCTGACTAGACGTATATCGAGCAACAATACACTTTTTTGATTGTCCGAAAGGGTAATTGGAATTCAAGTTAATGTAGAAGTCATACACTACATGATATCCTTTCACAAAGTATTAATCTAAGTCTAGTCACAGTGTAGTCGGAAGATGCCTTTTAGCGATGTGTAATATAGAATTGACTGATGTTACTATTCCGATCAGATAAAAATCATATTGTATCAGTTTTCAGACTAAAAATAGAACAGAGAGAGAGAGAGAGAGAGAGAGAGAGAGAGAGAGAGAGAGAGTACTATGCAACTTTTGTCGTCTTCCAAATTTAAAACCGGTTACGGTAAGTGTGTACTATTTCACAAGTTCTACTGAAGGTTTTTATTAATTATTTCTAAGCTTCAGCAATCACAGTGTATGAAACATTATCCTCCTCTTTAGGATGGATAATGCACCATTCCAATTATTTCACAGAACAACTTAGACAGTGTAATGGCAAATAACAAATGTAAGCCCTTAATATGCAGCTACATAATGTATGTCGAGAGAATCAGCCCTACAGTGTCCTAACAGCTTAAAAGAAACTTTAAAAATAATGACTCCATTTTTATTCTCAGGTGTCCATCGGCATTGTTCCTGTATCCAAAATTTGTCATCATTTTTCGATATCAACTTCTGGATGGTGGTACAAGCAATAGTACAGGAAGTAATCATCACGATGGGTATGCATGCAGTAAACCACACTTGAAGACCATGTAATCTCTCCAGAAGGATGCCACCAGATGTCTCCAGCCAATAGCTCAGGGCACTGCTTTAAAAAACGTGAAAGAGAAACATAATATCATGTGTTCAACTCGGTCTTCTCTTCTTTGTTATTGTCTGGCTATGAGGATGGTCACTCACTATCGCCATCAAGGAGATCTCACTTGAAACAACACTGCTCGTGAATTTTGATTAAGTTATGACTACTTTTTATAAATGTGAAATATCACTTCAGTTCAAATACAGTTCCAATAACTCGAGGAACTATGGTTGTACCGTGTTCTCGAAAAGCAAATGATTTACGTTTTGTGCAAAAGCTGCACAGTTACGAGGTATCAAGTCATAGCTTACTTACGTCCATTCTTTTGCTAGTTGTCAACCCAAAGTGTCCGGTATACAGGTCCACGGTTCCATTGAAACACATGACCACTTCTTCACCTACAATCCTTGATCCCTAAAACGTGAAAA
>LD389354.1:5130-17303 GCA_001465055.1 Ptychodera flava
TTTGAAGACTCCTAAACCCCTTTAATAGTCCAGTGTCCTGGGACATAAGTCTTGATAATTTATAAATAAATATCGCACTTATCGCATCGATTAACGCCTCTATGTTTAGAACACGGTTATACAAAACCTTCACCGACAGTTGCATGGAATATCGTTAGGTATTTGGTCATATTATTTATGGATTTCGACTATATGTATTCAATAATCCAGATATAAATGAGGCGTAGTACCAATTTATATCTCAGCCAGCAAAGCCTGCACAGTGAGTACTTTGCAAGCGTTTTACCCGGTGTTAGTTTTACGTCAATTTGCCTCAGTTTGGTATGCACGTGTTTACGGTCTCAAAATATCTCCAATAAGCTGCGTAAACAGACGCTGAATGAGTTCACAGAGGTGATTTGTCAATTTCACAGCAGGGGAAAGAATAATCTGAAAAATAATTCCAGACATGTTGTCACTCCGCAAAACTATTTATTGTCTGAGAGTCAGGGTCTCCTGGACTTCACATGGCAATCGCCATGGTTCTTACTAAAAATGTGCATATATAATTAGTCCTGTCCTTTACTCCTCTATTCTTAAGTTTGTTGAACGTTCTTATCGTTTTTTTCCTGCTTCGTCAGTAAGTTTGGTGATTTCATCCCCGCTGTATCATCTATTGCCGTATGGAACTGGTATAGAATTTGGTAAGAAGAAAAATCCTTTAAAATTATGAGAGCTTTATCGAGCGAATTTTGAATTGAAATTTTTGTCAACTAATACTTGTGACAACTTTAGTGCAACCTGAACTGGGCCAAGGGGTCGATTTGCTAAAGCTGACACCTGTTAAGTGGCCATGACCTCTGTTCGAGGCAGGTCATGGCATCGCCAATTTTCTTCCATCGGTAAGTGACGCTGGCGGTCAGGTGCAGCCAAAACTTCGAATCTGTCCAATATAATGCATATAGGGAATCTATAAGAAAATTCGTTATCTAAGAGGAAACGCAACATGAACGCTGAATGCAATGGACTGAGACGAGAAAAATCGTAAACTGTAGCGGCATAAGGCCTCATAACGTTGAAGTACCCTTAACATTGCTATGGTCAACATGCAGTCACGCTATTGCTGAGGCAACAATCTCTAATATTCAGAATCCTTTGTAGCAACTTAACATGGTGATTTGTATAATACGGTCTTGCAATTTGTCCATATTTTGCTTCTCTTTCACTTTAGTGTCTTGATATGCTAATTTAGCCGTCGAATATTTAGGTCGTCTATTTAGGGGTAAGTTTAAATAAGTCGATAGGCTCGGTCGCAGCGTTTTTGTCTTCAAGCATTCATAAAGCTTTATACCTCGAGAGTAAAATAAAATGCTATTCTGGAGATATCCACTATTAATATCACTTTAATTTAATTAGTTTACGTCGGTTAGTGACTGACAACACTGTTGATCAAACGTGCAACCAAAACCAGACGTAGGTGTAACTTTATCGTTATTTTCATTGTAGTCATGGTGATAATCACTGGCCGTATGAACGTATCATGCACTCAGATAGGTTAGGTGACAGGTATTGTTCAAATATCTGAATGTTCATTTTCTGTTTGTTTTCAACTTATTCCAAAACGTCATATGTGAAGAATGACATCGTATTGCCGTTCGAGAAATGAGTTATATTTACACCCATGATGACCAAACATTTAAACCAACTGTGTTTGTCGGGAGGGGCGAGGACAGTTCGGAGTCGGCCACTGATTCATGTAAAATTACAATAAGTTCCATTCATTCCTTTTGTACAGTCCCCCGTTACCATATTGCTTTCAAAACCAGACGGGATATTGTTTACCTAGTATGTTGAAGCCGCTGTCAAGGAGACGACCTTATCTTCTGGTGGGTGACCGTACTCGAAGCAGCGTGTCATCTTAGCATAACAATCATCTAAAAACCCATGCAATATCGAAGGCATAACATTTTCATGATCTTATTACTGACATGCCTTTTTAAAATTTTGATTCCACACTGCTTAATGTAATATCTACCATTATGTTAATCTTGGCGAAAAAGGGAAAAGTTGTCGTGTGCAAATCAATTTTGTTCTGCGATACTGGCTAATTCTACAGGTCAAGGTGGGGTCAGAACAACAAAACGCATTTCAGCGTGGCTTCGGCCATTTTGATGACCTGACCTCGGGTAACTCAATGGACTCCTTCAAAACGGGAGGTGGGTAAGGATAGACTTCAACGGGAACGAAACGAATCACATTTCCTGCAGATCAGCCTGTATTAGGTTGTGCGGTCCAATCTATTTGTTTACAGTTTTAGGACAAACTAGCTTCAACAAAAGTTGACGATGAAAAATGAATATAAATAGTAAACAAAAGTTGACAGTACTCCGGTTACCTATACAATTGCATTCAAAGCAATAGGGTGAATATTATCATATTTTTTTTTCATTTTTTGAATTACTTAAACCACCCCTCGCCTCTGAGAGTTCAAAGACGATGGCATCTTGCACAACGGACATTTGAATACTTGATTAGATGGGTCATTTAATCTTTAACTACGTACACTTAATTGAATTTCTTTGGGTTACCTTACTTTCACTTTGACTCTTTTGACATGCTACCTAACGTTTGTTCACCAACTATGTCACTCGCAATACAATGATGGGACGGGACATGTCTTTAACCTGATATTACTGTCATACACTCAAGAATAAATACAGGCTCACGTGAGGCTATTCGCAGAATACGTTGTTGATTGTGCATTCGCCGAATAAGGTGTAGCTTCAGAGTACGATAATACCTGGAGCAATTAATATGGCGATTCATCGGCCTTTTAATTCGCGGAACACAAAATGAAAGTTGACTTAGAGCTCAATGACACCGCCCAGGTGTCATATACACTACATGAACTGGCGTTAGTTCACATCTCTATAATTAAATATTTGCAATATTTCATGTCAATTTAAAGTTGATGGTAGTAGAGGAATGCCGAGACCACAGTTTCCTGAAGATTTGATGCACGTAGATATGTCTTCAATTCATTTACTCGCCATAAGTAGGTCACGCGAAATACCTGTATTAAAGTTAACGCACAATTCTCCAGTCATCCACTGGAAAATTCAAATGCGTGTCTGTTCTTAACTTTGATCTAAAACTGACACCCCTCGTGTTGACTGAAACTGACACCCCCGTGTTGACAATATTCGCAACACAGACCAGACGTAGACTTTATTTTGTATCAGTGTTTTCATGAGTTCTGGCAATGCTGGGGTCACTTTAATTTGAATAATTGATGTCCAACAAAACTTGTGGTGATTGCAGTTTTACCAAAATGTAATCGAGTGTACAGACCTATGCCCTAATAACCTTTAGTGCCATCAACTTCTGTGGCTCTAATTCTCAAATTCTGCAAAAGACGGTATACTGTCTTCATTTATCAAAATGTGAGTTTTAATGTTTTCGGGTGATGTTTCTTTTCATACCAACTATCTTAAGGTGTCCAGATTCGCCAGGTCATTCATGTGGTCATAGGGCCGATGGTTTTTTTCCATCGCTAAAATGTTTATTTTCTGAATCGCTCTTAATCGCGAGAGAGGATTTCAAGAAGTAGTCTACATGTGTAGAGTTATTTCGTGTGTCTTAATGTATCTTAAACAGAATCAGTATGTTTTTTAAGACCGACACATCATGTACTTTTCCGTTTTGTCAGAGTCAACACAGACAAAGTTTTACAGTTGATTTTACAGTTGAATTTCAAAGAAAATGGTTGGAAGACTGATCACGAAATGTTTAAACAAAGTTTCAGTCTTTCATTTTCGAGGTGCGAACTACGTTAAAATGATTTTGTCATGTGAATTTGGTATAAGATACGCCTCTCGGTATACTGTGAAACTGTTAGAGTCGAAGTGTTTTCTTTAAGGCAAAACGCAACCATGGATAACGCTCCATTTCTTTTCTTCATTCTTCATTTGTTAGTTTGCATATGAACGGTAATTCCGCCGAACGAACACTGAGGTCTAGAGGTGTACATGAACAGGTTACAGTACAGACTCCAGGTGGTGTGCGCCTCGACGCTTGAATTTTTTAACTTCAGGTCAAATCTTTCTCAAGCAAAATCTAAATCATATTCATCCATAACAAAGAGTACAGGGCACGAGTTAGTGTGAAGTCTTTGGACTAGAAAAAAAGGAAACTAAAATTTAGCGATATTTGAAATTGTCATTGGTGTGCCATGTATCAGGAAAATTAGTTCTCAGGTGTTAAAAAAAGATTGTCAACGTTTTTATGCAAGTGATTCCACGTGGCAGTAGACAGGAAAGTAGTATCAATGAATGCAATGCCCGAAAAGCTGTCTCCGAGGCGTACTTTATCTTAAGCAAAGAAAATTGCGTTTGTATGCCGATTTCGAATACTTTTAAATGTGTACTTTGATTTGTGAAGCATTTCACAAATTGTCATGTAATTTTATGTTACGTGTAGCCAATTTCCACCGAGCTCTTCACAAAATGACTCCCATCATTTATCGGTGAAAGTCTGCGAAAACATGCCACTTTTCTAGCGTGTTGAAAAGACAAGCCATTGCCCGGATTACAACAGACTAACTCTCATCAAATGCAGAATACAAGCAGTTTTGTAGCGATGTACATTTTCAACGATTGAGTAAATGTACTAGCTCATACACATATGAATCAGTTCGGAGTCTACCAATGATTCTTGTTAAACTAGAATAAGCTCCATGTGCTTACTATTTTTGAAACACTTGACATCACTTCTTGGTCTTCTGGCCAGAGGTCCATATATCTTTCTTTCATGAATATGACTTTGTTTGTGTACCTTCTATTTACTGTCTGTTCTGTGCTGTTTTGTGTCTATCTTTACAACTATTGTCTTACGAATTCTGACCTAGTGTTATTGGATTATGGATTGTATGATTGCGATTATTTTTCCATCCATTCCGTTTGTACAGACTCCCCCAGGGAACATGTTGCTTAATCTTTCCAAACCAGACAAGATTTTGTTTACCTATGTTGAAGCCGCTGTCAAGGAGACGACCTTATCTTCTAGCAGGTGACCGTACCCAAAGCAGCGTGTCATCTTAGCATAGCAATCACCTAGTTAACATTTTCATGATCTTATTACTGACAGGCCTTTTTTATAGTTTTGATTCCGTATTGCTTGGTGTGGTATCTACCATATATGATTGGCGAAAAGAAAAAAAAAACATCGTCATGAGTATACATACCAAGTACGTTCTGTGATACTGGCAGATTCCACAGGTCATAGTGGGGTCAGAACAACAAAAATGCATTTCAGCGTGGCTTCGATCTGTGTGATGATCTGACCTCGGGTACCTCAATGGACTACTTCAAAACGGGAGGTGAGTAAGGATAGAGTACAACTGGGACGAAACAAATAAACTCTGCTGCAGAAAGGTATAACACAAGTCATCCTGTATTAGGTTGTACCATCCAGTCCATGTCTACGTTAAAAGTTAGAGGATAATGTAGTTGTCCACGAAAAATAAAAATAAGTAATTAGCTAATGTTGATGGTACTCTAATTAACTATACACTTCCACAGATTTAAACCACATCTCGTCTAGTTGAAGTTCAATGACGATGATATCTTACGCAACGGATATTTGAATATTTGAACATTTTATTTAATCTTAAACCACACTTTATGGCGCATATTCAGATCCAAATTTAGCACCTAAAATTCTGAGCGATGAAACTCTCGTGAAATGCATTCGCTTTGAGAACCTCAATACAACTCTCGTGTAGAGCGTTCGCTTTGAGCCAATCTCATTTGAATCGGACTCCCTGGATTTGCGTTGAAGCTCACCTCATGTGGACTACGCTGCTTTCGTCTTGCTTGAAACTGATCTTCAAGTTGAACGCATTTGAGTTAGGGCAAACCATTTTTGAAACGGGTCCACTGCATTCGATTTAAATGAAATCAATTTTGAGTTGAGACGAACCACAAAAGCACCATACTCTCGCACCTTATTGCTAAGTCGCCAACTCCATTATATTGGAAATCATAAATCATGTGACACAATGCGCAGGATACATTGTTGACTTGCATTCGCCGAATAAGATGTACGTTCAGAGTACACTAATACCATGAGCATTTAACTCGACGGTTCCGTTGGATGAGTATGTGCGGCCTTTAAATTCGCGGAATACAAAATGAAAGTTGAATCTAACATCAATGACACCTTCCAGGTGGCATAAACGGTACATCCAATGGCGTTAGTTCAACCTTCAATAGTTAAAAAATTGTATTAATTTAAGAATATGGTAATAGACGACTAGAAAGGACATAGTTTCTTGCTATTTGGTGCAAGCAGCTATAATGTTGTCCATTCAAATACTTGTTGAAAGTAGGTCACGTCTATACCTGTATAAACAGTAAATTCACTGATTAATTCACTTTCGCTTCTGTTTTTGAATTGCATGCAGATCACGAACTGACCACCCCTCTCTTTACAATATTTTCATCCCAAACCAGAAATAGACGCCACCTTGTATGATTTATTGCCCAAAATACTGGGGTCAGTTTAATTTCCATAATTGTCGACAAAGACAACTCGTAGGGATGGCAGTTTGACAGAAACGTAATCGGGTATAAAATCGTCATCCCTAGAATATTAACTGATGTCAACTCCTGTAGCTCTAGTTCCCAATTTTTTGAAATATTTAATAGTCAGTATTCCTTGTTTATCACGTGTTCAGATGGTGTTTCTATTCATGGCATTTATTTAAAGGCATCCTCTAGCTGTTTTGCTAGATTATTCATGAATTCATAGGATTACTTTTTCCCCATCGCTAAAACGTTGATTTGATCAACCATGCTGTTGCCTTTTTGATCGTGAGAGACTTTCCGAATGTGTTTGGAACAAAAATTAAAGGGCTATGTGAAACGTCCTTTGAATTTTATGGCAGACACATCCGGTACCTTTCAATTTGGTCAGAGTAAACGCAGGCAATGCTGTACAGTTATAATCAATCATAATCGAACACAATTCAATGTTCAGCTATAGCATATAGACACAACGATGCGAGTTCAGT
Organism: Ptychodera flava; assembly: GCA_001465055.1. NCBI lineage: Eukaryota > Metazoa > Hemichordata > Enteropneusta > Ptychoderidae > Ptychodera > Ptychodera flava. The sequence continues at coordinate 12,182 of LD389354.1, forward strand.
TGTGAAATTTGTTTGTTGTTCCTTTCCTCAGTCAAATCACACCCACCATTGCTATTCAAAGATTTATGAAGCAGACCATTACCCCATTGCCCATCACTACATTGCCGTAGCAGCTGCATAAATTACCTTTGTCATATGCCCAGGGCATATGTATGACAATCAGCCTAGAGGACGTTCACTGTCTATTGAGGCGCAAATACAGTCTCTCTATTTTTTGCTTGACACTATCAAGAACATGTCAGAGATTTCTATTATATGACAAAGAATTTATGAGAAGAGGTAGCTTGCTTTTTTATTTTGACATGGTCGATTTTCTGTGTTTCTCTTTGCTTGCCTTTTATGGCAGAATGCTTCTCGGGGACACATACAACCTATCGGGACTGATTTTGAAAGTATTTGAGTAAGTAAAGTTTTCATACTTCTCTCGGTATACGGTGTAACTTTGTGAGTCGAATGAGTGAGTGTCTTTAAGGCAAAACGCAACTGTGGATAACGCTCCATTTTTTTTCTTCATTCTTCATTTGTTAGTTTGCATATGAACGGCAATTTCGCCGAACAAACATTGAGGTCGAGACTGAGGTGTACGTGAACAGGTTACAGTTGTTGATCAGACTTTAGGTGGTGTGACCTACGGCTCTCGAATTTTTAAAATCCAGGTCAAATCTTTCTCAGGCAAACTCTAAATCATATTCTTCCATAACCAAGAGTAGAGGGTACGAGTCATTTTTGGATTAGAGAAAAAGGAACCTTTAAATTTAGAGATATTTGAAAGTATCATCGACCCTCAAACCATGTGCTGTATCAGGAAAATTAGGTCTTAGGTTAAAAAACAAGACCTTCAAGGTTGTTTTTTTAAATACACCCATCAAGCAGTAGACCAGAAAATATTGTCAATGAATGCATCGCCTTAAAAGCTGTCTCCAAGGCGTACTATACGTCGAGCAAGAAAACGGCTTTGTCTGCCGTTTTTTAATATTAAAACATGTGTACTATGAAGCATTTCAAAAACCATTGTATAATATTTTAAATTTAGCCAATGTCCATCAAGCCCTTCCCCAAACTACCGAAATCATTTATTTGCGGAAGCCTGCAAAAGTCTTGCCACTTGCCTAGCTTTTTGAAAAATACTCGCTACTGCCCGGATTACAACAGACTACCTCGCATCAAATGCAGAGTACGTGTAGTTTTGTAGTGATCTACATTTGGACGATTAATTGAGTAAATATCCCGGTTTATACCCACGTGAGTCAGTCCAAATACGTCGGGGGCCTCCTTTATAAAAATACAATTTTCCTTAATTTGTCTATTAACTTATATTGCTTTCATTCGACGTTTTCAAGTTGATGTACTGAGGGAATAGACATGTCAAGTTTTCCGATTCATCAACTGCGTTTTACAGGTACGTTTTGGCGTGTGTGGGACTTACTTTGGTAGGTCAATTACTGCTACCGTGCAGCCCAGCATTATCTGAACTTAAATGCTATTTTATGTGAACACTCGTGATCACGTGATTTTTTTTCGTAGAAGCGATTTGCATACGACTGGTTAAGTTCAGAAATAGGTCACTGGCTGAACGTTACCTATTCATTGTGGCGGCATTGAATCGGAGAGGAGTCTACCGGCTACCATCGACAATTCTGACAACCATTGGCCCTTCAGAGCGAACACTTAAAAGTAGGTTGGTGTTATATATTTCAGTAGCATGATTAGTAGAACATGAACCAATGAAAGTCTTTATCTTAGGAATTGCAGTGCGAACACAGACAACAGTGGCGTTTAGAGTTACATGATGGGATAGGAAAAATTAATATTATTGACAATTTAATATTAATGAAGATATATACATATCATATTACTGATCATCAAAATCAAAGTGCATTGCCCATAATGAGCAAAATGCCCAAGTCATACCGAGAAGCACACCTCGTATATATAGATCCGTGTGCGCATAGGTAACACATTAGAAGTGCTGCTTTCAAGGAGGATTATGTCATTTAATGATGAATTTTAAAAGCTACAGTAACTGTAACAAATATGTTGCAACTAGGTCGGGCTTGGTTGTACACAATGGTGAAGTATATATAGAATCTATTACCTTGAATATAACTGGCAGGACACGTGCCACCGCAATGTGGAGTATCTGTCAATGGCGTACGCAAATAGTAGTACACTATCCTCAACAGGTGCTGAAAGTTCGCACGGTTTGCATATGTAGAGCGTGCGCCCTCATATTTTAAGGTCTCCACTGTGTCCGGTCACATTTCGTCGCCCGTCAGGAAAATTAGGAAACTTGTGTGACCTAGGTGCACTAAACATCATGAGTTTGCAGCGTTTCCAGTTACTGTCCTAGTTTGCAGACATGCCATGCGTACTTGTCAAGCATGAATGTACATATGTTGACGCTGGCGATATTGAAGGCGGTCACGTGGTATCTTGAATTCGTTCGTTGCTCCGTGGACAATTTAGAAACTCTCCGCAGTTACTGTAAAATACTTAATATCCAGGCATGACTCATCATAAGTGTCAGGTTCTTGTACGGGAGGTTCGTCGATGCTTGTCGTTCTCACTTTCGGTTTGTTTTGATGCCTTCCTAATTCATCCAACTTTTTTCTAGGAATGAGTTGAAAAATTAATTTGCGACTCAATCCAATCAGTTAACTGCATCGGTGAAATTATCCCAGAAGTATGATTAATCACGACAAAGCAGTGTGTCCAACATGATTTTTACCTGTTGTGAGTTCCGCCAAGTCATAGATTCTTCTTGCCATGTAACACAGCCAACCAGCCAGTAACCGTCAGTCTTGTTCTCAGATTAACCTTCTGTGATACTGTGCTTGTCGCCTATTTCTCAGGTCACGTCCTTTCATATTGTTTGCTGATAAATTAAGTGGGGTGATCAAATATTAATATGTACTCAAAATTGGGAGACAGGGTTTATCATACCCGTCGATTTTATGCTTAAAACGAGTTTTCTTCACGACATCGTGCGAATCTGTCAAAACAGCGTCTATGGATGTATCTTCTGACGTAAATTTGACCATTGTTCGTCAGTTGAAATTAACATACTGCACAACTATATTGAATATCTGAACAGTTGAAAAGCATGCCATATAAGATTGAATAGTATGGTTGGATCCAAATTCAACGCACTGGCATTGGAAGGCACCCCTCCATCCCATCTTTCAATGGTATTGTTGGATGCCAAAACAAAGAATAGGCGGTGTAAGGGCCCATCCCCAACAAACTTAAATGTTCTGGTGAAATCAAATATTACGGATAATTGGAAGTGGATGTAGTTCGCGCCTCGAAATTTTGCTCGGCCTTTTCTCAAACAAACTTTCAATGTCTTTCAAATCAAGAAGAAAAATCGCGGGGGTCACCATGCAAAATTAAGGTACCATGGAAACAAATTTCTATAAATTTGCCGATATTTGAAATTCGAAATGGCCGCCACCCAGTATTAGTCCAATGAATTCAAGTGTTCAAGTAAAACTTCACAAATGTGAGACCGTAATACTTTATACACTCTAAGAGCTTCAAAATGACGTCACATAAGCAGTAAAGACATTACAATTGTCAAAATTAGAGAGTCCGAAAATGTGTCCCCAAACCTTAGTCCACCTTAAAATCAAATTGTGGACGTACTTTGAAACATTTCTATATTTGTACGTCTCAAAGTTGAGGATCTAGCAAATGGTTGGATCGTAAGTGTGTTTGATTGGATGATGCTGATTTGACGTCTATGTAGGACAGCTGCCAACACTCACTGTCGTGTGCGTGGGAATCTTATACAGCACTCCACCTCTGCAGTGAATAAAACCTCATACCATTTGAATATTGAATGAACAAGAATTAAAGCTGCGTTAATGCGAGCTCTGCCAATATGGTACAGTCACATATTTGAAAAGAAGTTTTTGTCGAACACAAGGGAGTGATTGCGGAGTAGAAACTAAAAACACGTTGTGTGCATGTATGTTCGATACATTCGTCCGTGTAAATATTTTTTTCAAATATTTGATGATGTTGTATTTACCAGTGGAATTAATCTGATCTATTTTTTATATAAATGGCTTCATCACATTTGAATCGGGTTGACTGATTTTGATTGTTGAGTATCCATACAGTATTGCTTGTATCGGACGCTAGTTGAAAGTTTTAATAACGCCAAAATATCTGACATTGATAACCTCTTAAGATTGCACGGAACTTATTAGCATATATGCACATTATTTATTTTGCATAAGGCCATAAATAGACAAATTTTCTGTATATTGCTTCCATCTTAATAGAATGTGCTTGTACATATTTCAATTTTATATTTCATGACGGAAGCCCATTGTATAAATACACGAAATGGTGACTGACGATAGAAAAACAACTAAGATTATTGTTTTTAAGCATATAGTTGCCGCAATGCATAAGCGGGACTATTTGCTTTGAGAATCTTTTTTTGAAAATTTCGGACTCGCATACATTGGTGAAGATCCGATTCAGCACCTTCATATTTGCAATGTTGTTGCCTTCACAAGTAAAGTTGTTAGGATATTTATTTCTTTCCGGTTTCAGTAGTGATTGATAAAAAATAGAGACTATTCGACAAAGACCCAAACCAACCAAATTTGATGGTTTTTCGATTTAATTGAGTAAAAACATTTGATTTGGAAGACCATGAACGGTGTCTACTTTAGGGATTAGGACTTAGAATGTAAAAGTTTTTCATTGTGTCTTTAACAGGAAGATGTTGAAAGATCTCGATGAAATTAAAGACATAGAGTTAACTGATTTTAAACAATAAAATATGAACATAGTTGCAATCATACAATCCATAATCCGAAACTCCTGGGTCAAAATTCATGACATAATAGCTGTAAACATAGACACAAAACAGCACAGAACAGACAGTAACGCACCGGTACACGCAACAAAATCAAAATCATGAAGAAAGAAATATATTATGAAATATAGTTATTTATTAAACAAGATCGAAAAGGGGTCAACTTGACATGATAATAAGCCGAGAAAAAACACAGCATAATTTCTTTGAGGGGTACATGTACTTGAAATATTACGTGTATGTATACTGATGTGATATATATATATATATATATATATATATATATAT
>LD389385.1:0-13645 GCA_001465055.1 Ptychodera flava
AGCAACATGTAGACTCGTCGAGCTCTGCAAGGCAAACCGGACACTCAGTCAAATTCCACTGTACCTGTAGACTCGTACTAACGCGACTTGGGTATCCGACATATGTACTGGATAATACAATTCAGTCTGGCGTAAATAAAAAGTGAAAGTAATGCATTGAACATTTCATGGCGATGTGCAATTTGATAAATAAAAAAATAAATAAATAGACAAACAAACAAATATCATGATAGGCCAAGCCAAAATCTTCGTGCGTTTTGACGTATCATTCAATCGCTACTGAAGAATAGGAGGATTAAAAACAATGACATATCATAGAACTCTGCCCTCCAGCTCAGATTACAGTAGACGGTTATCCAGATTACATAAGTGATATCACTTCGTGACGTAATCGGCGATTCAAGACGACACCCTAACCTAATTCCGATCAAGAACCTACCGAGATCGTTTCATTGACAAGATTTTCGTCTGTGGGTATGATCATTTTATGACCTCGTGTAGTGACATTTTTTGATTGTTTTTAACCTGATTTACAGTAAATGCGTTAACAAAAAGTGTTATTATCAATATTTCGGCATAAGGAAACTCAACAACGGCCAACTGACTTCTTTCGAAAAGTCAAAAACTTAAAATGGTATTTTGCGCATCTTCGACAGTATCGACGACTGTATCATATTGCTAGCACATATTGGTAATACTGTTACAATATCTGAACGAAACACGTAACTTAGATGTTTTATTATCTTTTATTCTTGATGGGTTTGAAATGGTCCTATGAAGTATTCGAAGTTAAGTCTGATAAACAATCTGTTTACTTCGTCTTTTATTGCGTCATACAAGAAAAGATTACAGTGTGGTTTGATCAATGATAGAGTGATTTAAAAATCAGTATTGTTTCAGTCACATTTTGATGCGAATAACAAACGAAATGTCTCAGAGATCAAGGCAAAATAATGGTGATCGTCCGCGCAGAGATGAGTGCCTAGAGTAAAATACAGTAAAGAAATACAAATTCTACAGAAATCATTAGTAACTCATGCACAAACCAAATGATGCCTCGAGAACAATATGTGCAATCACAAGAGTTTGTCCTCGAGATAGTCTGTAAAATTTGACAGCTGCAGACAAGAAAACAATTTCGGTGACGAAAGTGCGACGCCACCTAGTGGTTGACTTTTCTTGTACTGTGATCTGGAGTCTCTGTGACCTGTTCCTTCTCCTCATATGAAATAATCCTTTTGATAATGAATTTGAAATGCCTTGTATTGACAAAAAAGTGGAAAACCAAGGAGAGAAATGTCAAGGATTCAGACTAAAACATTGATAAAAGACGAAATCGAGGCAAGTGTCAATGATGACTTTTTTGTTCGTTTGGTGAGGTTTGTTGAAAAACGCATATAAAGCCAACCTACCTGACGATGAAGATGCCGATAGACTTGTGCACTTGCAGTTGAATGCAAGTGTCTATTTTGGAATGTTGATAAGTGTCTAAGATAGGCCCTGTTTATACCTGGTGATATGATTCCCATGATGCCTCGGGATGATGGTACAACGAAGGTCATCGTCCTCCGTTGTTCCCGTAATCTGATGCTTAATCACTGCTGCCGATTTGATAAACTTAACTCAGATGGTAGCTATATCAATTGATTCGTTTATGTTCTACTTCAAATAACATGCCATGTAATACATATCATCATTTCTCTGGAATCGCTAGAACAACTGCAACCATTGTCCTTTGCAAAGCAATCTGGGAAAGGATTGCATCGCCTGAATGATCTCCCCTAAATTACAACTCCGGGAACTAAATTAATCTCCACTTTTGAGTTGCATAACTAGTAAATCTTATCGGACAACGAGGCCGATCAATCTATAGCGACATTCTGCGCAAGGTCACGTGTTACGGAGCTTGGTAGAGCCAGCCTGTTTTAACTCGATTTAGTTCTATCGGCTTACTGTGAATTGATATTTTCGCATATCTTCTAAAGCTGAAATTATACGGGTATGACACGGGGATACGGGTTTCATGTAGGTAGCATCGAAATATAAAGCAATGACCATAGTTATCGGGTGTTGATGAACATCATGTACGATTAGCCATTGGAGCACTATAGGTTTGGCTTGAAAAAAAGAGAAGCGCACTTGCATCTAAACTTGTGTGCTTGGAAGCAAACGCTGTAAAAAATGAAAGATGCAGAAAACTTGCATCCTGTAAAGCAAATTATGTGCTTTTATAGTACTCTGACCGATACAAGTTTAAATCTGACTTCACTGTACACTATTCTACATATCTTCAAAACTGACTTCTTTTCAATAACACGTGGAAACCCCTATAGACCTACTTTCTCTATATCAAGAACCCTTTGCTTACGTCAAATGTCATGTTGTTGATTTCACTACTGTGTTTAAGGTAGTATGCACCTCGAAAGTGAAAGACTTAAACTTTTGCTCTAACTTTCCTCAAGGAATCTTTCAATCATTCTCTTTCAAAATCAAGAATGAAAATAGGGGGTCACCGTGCAAATTTTGGTACTAGAGAAACAAATTACCCAAGATTTACCGATATTAGAAATTCAAAATGGCCGCCATCCCTGTGTAAACTCTATGGAGAAAAACAAAAATTTTCGAATTTCGAAAAACTAAGCCGATGAAAAGTTTTCTTTCACCAAGAGCTTTAAAATGAACCCCCACATTTGGTATATCAGAACAGAATTGTAAAAGTTTTAGAGTCCGAAAGTCTGTCCCCGAGGTGCGTTCTACCTTAAGCTGAATTCACCTATTAATGTACTACACCGTGTTTTTCTATTGAATAACATTATACGTCTTACACAGAGAGTATGATGCATTCTCTCGCAAAAATTATCTTTACACCACGCTGCTTTCAAACTTTCAACGAAGTCAGATAAAGGCATCGTCCAGCGCGTCTTCTACGTCCCACCCAGCTCATGGTAGCCAATAGTAAAATACAAAGTAGGTGTAAAATTCGAAAGTTTGGATAATAGTTTGAAAACTTTCCTTTGCATACCAAATAGACACAAATCACTCCTTGAACACAATTTAGCTTGGGTGTATTCTTGACTATCTCACCAAATAATCAGTGAAAGTACATTTAGGTAGAATGCGCCTCTGGGAGAGATATTTGGACTCTCAAGTTTGAACAGTTTTTCTGGTCTACCTCTTGTGTTGGCTAAGTTCAAAGCTCTTGAAGTAAGAGACATTTTACCGTTCCTCCCAGTTTTTCGGAAATTGGAAATTTTATTTTTTCCCAATAGAGTTGATACAGTCACTGTGGTGGCGGTCATTTTGAATTTCAAAAACCTATAAATTGTAGGTGATTTTTTTCTGTGACCAAACTTTGCACGGTGACCGATTATTCCATTCTAGATTTTGTAGAAGAATTATTGAAAGTTTCATTGAGGAAAGTTTGAGCAAATGTTTAAGTCTTTCACTTTCGAGGCGCATACTTCCTTAACATAAAATGTTTTTCACCTCCACAAAGTCCAATATGAGTGATACCATGACATTCAAAATGATTTATAACTTCATAGATTCCATACGTTTATTTGAAAGAAAAAGTATATAAAAAAATTGATATATCTCAACACTTTGAAAGACTGGGCGATATGAACGTGGAAAGTACATATGGAAACAAACTAAAAGACATTTTTGAAATTTAAAATACATTAATTATACAAAAATGACAGGAATAAACTCGAAAATTCTTAATCACACCAAATACTGTCTTGGATTGTCAAGACGCTGCAATCTCTGTCCGAAAGTGTATAACTGTTTCTCGATAAAATACTTATAAAAGAACAGTATTCTTCGGGTTTTAAAGAAAAAATATTTACTTCTAAGATCGTTGCGGCATTCGTCACAATATTAATAACAGTTTGAAACATTCATAAAGACTGTCTTCTCAGGTCATACAGATAAAAGTAACAAGATTACGACACCATAGATGGCGCTGTGTAATATGCCTTTATTAAAGTTTTACAGATCTTGGTGGTTGGGTTTGCAAACACTTATACAGCAAGAACATTTACGAATTGCCCTAAGATCTTGAATACTAGAACTCTGTCCTTTGAAAGGCAGGGCAATAATAGCTAATATGCTGGCTGCATCGATATTATGGTACTTGGCATCATTTGATCACGTACCTAAAGAAATAATTAAAGCAGCAAATAGTAAATCATGGAATCTTATTTGGAGAGGCGACGAGAAGTTATATAAAGGGGCATTTTCAAAGATATGATAATTGTGGCAAAAAGGTTGTCTACATCGAAGAAAAAATCAAATTAATGCACTCCAATTAAAGTGGCTTACCAAATTATTTGAGAAAAGTTCCAGATAAGGAGACTCCTAAATGGGTCAGCTTATCAAAGATTTCATTGCGAATCTTGACAATAAACTGAATAGTTATTATCACTATCTCCATCTCAATTTCAAAAAGTCAACAACTACCGAATCCCAATGGTGTATGGGAATATATCGAATACATTGAAGTCACTTGGACTTACAAGAGTGAATTTACCAACATCAAAACACCATCTTCTCAGTGAAATTCTATGGTGCAATAAAAATATAAAGAATGAAGGAAGTGTCCTCTTATATGAAAAATGGTCAAAAAGTAGAATTTTAAGGCTTAAGGACATCTGGAATGATAATAGAAATGACTGGCTTCAACAATGGGAAATAATTGCAAAAATTAGAGGAGGTACAAATAGACATGTGCAAGACGAAATTAAGACAGAGTATGAAACACTCCTCAATGCTATTCCAATCACATAAGTGGTATCACAAGGTTTTCAAGCCTTGTAAGACGTGAAGAAGGATGCATCCTGAATGAATTTATATGATGATCTTTTTAGTTAAATGACTGATTTTTTTCATACAAATTGCACTGCAATATTGTCCAAACGCTTAACAGATTCACAATTATGCAGATTTGTTTTATTTTGTATTTGTTGGAATAATTTTTTTTCAAAGAAAATGTGCCATGTGTTGTAGGCAGTCACATTGCGTTGGAACCCTACATATTTCAGTCACTACATTTTTGAATGTTTTCTCGGCAAACTCAGTGTCTGTAAATGATAAATCAAAACATGTTATCTTTATGCCACGTATTTATCAATTCTCAAGTCACAAATTAGACGATGAGTAATCAGGATAATCAGCTATTTATGAGACTAGTGATTCTTTTTTCAATATTCAAAGAGGCTTGCGGGTGTAATTTGGACATCTTTCTGAAACTCTGTGTTGTCTATGGACTGCTCACCGTGGTCTTCCTTACGACAGGACATAGACCCTAGAGACCCTAGAGAGTGGACAGGATAATATGCTTAGCATATCATCTCCCTGAAATTAATCGCCACTTGTCAACAAAAACAATAACAAAACTTCGTTATGTAAACAATTCATCACTCTTGTGACTCGTGGACTTTTTAAAGGCAGAGATCTTCGGCTGGGAAGTGCGTTGACATCAACTGTTTATGTGATTTTAATCATTTGTTCTCCTTTAAAAGTCGTGTTAAGTTAATCAATATGTGAGGAATTAAATCTGGTAAAAATCTGCCATTAATATAATTTGCCAACAACCATCATGAAGCCTGTTATAATTATGGAAGCTGTGCTTAAGAGCTGTACGACTCCTCAGTGTCTTGGCTCGTTTCGCAGAACACTAATTGAAGGTATATTAGTCGACACAGACCAAAATACCGAATTACTATCAAAATCGACACGATTCTCTCCATACGTTATTTATAGTCCCCAGTAGACAGTATCTTATCATGCTTTATCGTCTAGATAAAATGAATCAATTTAGCTTTTGTTATTTGTGAACTGTCAATATTTCCAGACCCCCTTTCGTGGGATCTGGTTTAAAAATTCATTCATTACATTCAGTAAAATGACCAGTATTCATTTAATTTAGTAGTAAAAACTTTGATTTATGTTGGCTATACCTAAAACGTTGAACTGATACTACAGATTTTGTAGTCCTAAATTGACATCATTTTTACTGTTTTCATGTATATTAAAAAAGGTTTACGAGGTTTTTAGCTCTTCTGGGTCGCGCTTTGTGTATCCTAAAAGTGATATTGAACTTGTTTCGCGCTGCATAACCGCCTTTTTGGTTTCCTCTTCCATAGTTTGTTGAGGGCGTGACATGCCCCCATCTTTTGGCTCGTTCGCTGCGTTTTCCTTTTCATTCTCGGCGTCTTCTGGGGGAGCTTTGTAAACTACCAAAGTCAAAACGATCAATAGTAATGCCAGAAAAAACCCGACAGCTGCGATGACGAAGAATTTTAACGCGAACATGTAGTTATCGTAGATCCAGCAGCTGCCTCGTTCGTCGCATATTTCTTGCCACGTCAAGCACGAACTGTCAACGATAGCTCCGATGACGATTGGGCCTGGTACACTGCCTGAAATTTGAATAACAATGAGTGGCTAGCTTAGAAATAAAACGAGAAAATAAAATAAATGTCGACTACTAACTCTTCTTGCTACTTGGATTTTTCTTGTCAAGACATCAGTAAAATATTATTAATTGAATTACAATATTATACTACAATGATATTACTGTCACCACAAGCATTGTAAAAACATGTTCTGACCATCCTCTCTTGAAAAGAGAACATAGTTGCGTCCATGATAATGAATCGAATAAAGTCAGTAGTTGTATGTAGTCTCAGTGATGGTTTTACAAGATTTCAATGAGTACCATTTGATTGAAAACGAGATGTAGTTAAACAGCAGGTATTGTTTTTCAGATGTCAATACTTTCTATCATTTCAAAATCATTCAATTATCCATGGCCATGAATTAAAATTTACATGAATTAAAATTTATTTTTGATTTACAGGTTAGTATTTAGTTATACATGTTTTGACGTTTTTGTGTTTCTTTATTAGTATTTTTCGATAAAAGCATACGCATCACAAATCAGAATGGCATACATCTACTCGGCCCACGGTTAATCAGCTGTCAGTAGGTAACAATCAGAGGTTTTAAAGTCGACAAACAGCTGGTATAGAGGTTAGTACGACTAGAAAGATCTAGTAGAAAAATCTATTGTCATTCTACCGGATGTTAGAGGTATATACTCAACAATTGGTCATCGTCTATGTCCGGATACAAAGTTTATCAAATTAAATATTGAGGAGATGTTAAATCACGCTTAAATGAATCGATTCGAAAGGTAAAATGGAAAAGGCCTCCAATTCATTCAGTTATCTATGTATTTTTTATTCATTATTATCAATTTTTCAAATTCAAACGGTCGAATGTTGTAGAGGAAAACACCTACCGAGCAGACGATAGATGATGGAACCAATACCTAGACCATACGCCCGCTGTGAATCAGGAACACATCTGTAAAAGGATTGGAGGAATACAATAAAATAAAACATCGTGTAAAACTTCGACAAACGTATAAAATCGACTTCTTTGAAGCAAAATTTAAGAGTCGACCCTGTGATTCAATGCTATAGCAGAATCGTCTTTGTTAGGAAATCAATATTCTGTAGGCAACACAACCCGCAGTGATATCGATTATCAAAACACACAATGATTCAAACTTACCTCAAACTGAGGACTGTATTTGGTGCCATAAGCATGAATCCAAGTAACATTACGAAGAAGAAAAGCACAGCAAAGACCGGAAGTTGCCAGCAGTCGCTCGAACAGTAACCAGACTCTGCTTCCGGCGATTCACCACCAACAGTGTCTGTATCAATGCAGCTACAGTTGTAGTAAGTCTAAAAGATATTTCAGATGTGATGCATCTTGTATTGTGTATCGACTTGATGTTCTTTCTTTTAGAGTATGTAGCTATTTGTTCTCAAGTATCAATTAACGGAAATAAATATGCTAAAGTGAAACAGATTAATTGATTAAGTAGATCAGAATCATTGAATCACCCTGCTGATTCATTAGATCAGGTTCATTGTTATCAGAGTAAAGTTGTAATAAAAAGAGACACTGCACCTTTCTTAAGAAGTTTAAGATTTCACATTCTTGATATATTTCACCGATTATAAATATTATGTAACATGCGCAGTGTAATTTGCAATTTATCCTCTTGTTTACCCACGCCTTAAAATAAAAAAGTGAAACTTTGTTTAAAATAGTGCCTCTGTGATGATATTTTGTTTTGTTTCAATCGTTTGTATACGCTGGCAAAAATGATGTTGTTGTGAAATCCACTGACACCATGTGACATTTATCAATGGCCCTGTAAAAAAGAGAGTATTTTAAACTTGCCTTTCCACTATCTGGAGTATTCTTGCATCCGGCGTAACAAGCGTCAAAATAAACCAAGTCATTTGCGCCACACACTGGTTGGTATGTTTCTGTTCCCGCGCACTGACAGTCAACGTTGCACGCATGCGTCAAATTAACGGGATCCGGCTGACCTACCCTGTACGGAAGCAACATCAAATGATATCACTTCTTGCATTGATTTTCCGAGAAGCAAAACAAACAAACCCTCATCTGAAATTTCTTACAAAATGCAGAAGCAGAGAAATTTCGCATATTTGATTTAAGACGTGTCTGTTCTTTATGTCCATCCAACAATTTGTCTAAATACGAGAAAGGGACGACGACAGACGGTTATAATCAAGTTTGTTGATTGGGCATGCGATAAAATCTGAAATGTAACACTGGAATTAAATATTTCGAAATTGAGTATTCCCCTGTTCAGAATTGAATCAGAAAATGTTAGTATACACGCATTGAATTATACATCAATGACAAAGGTGTTCAATTTGTATCATTCGGTTCCGGTATTACATTCCGTTTTCATCACATGCCTGTACATAAATAAAATAGGATTAGGCCTATCAGCCTGATCATTAATCAAGACGATACAAGCTGTCTATCTGTTCGTCCGTCTCTCTGTCTGTCTGCCCACGTATATACCTCTATACTTGCCGCTGTGTCTGTCAGTGAATATGTGCTGCTTTCATTGCTTTCTTAGCTTTCTAAATACCCATCCCATGTGTACGTATATGGCCAACTAGCCTGTGATGTATCATGGAAGATATTGCTCCGGGTGATGTCAATGACTCGGGTATGGACTGAAAAGAGACAAACACAAGCAAAACACAAGTGCGACTTACTCCCCTGGGTCATACGGGGTCACCACGCCAGCTACCTGATTTTCAGGACAGCGTAGCATAAACATCGGCGTAAGGCACAGCGTGATCACGCCAGTGCCAATTGAAAATTTCAGCATTCCCTTCACTTTTAAGTTAAATCTCTTGAGCACCCATCCTCCTAGGAGAGTACCACCAGCGGCACCAGGTATCGATGTTACACCTACAAGACAGTGTAAAGAATATTACCCATGATCCTCTGATCTATGTAACATACGCAGTGTAATTTGCAATCAATCCTCTTGTTTACCTGATCAATTTTGATAGAGAAAAATTTTTTGAACCTCGTTGAGTCAGTCAAAGTGTAAACATAAGCGTTATTGGAAATTTTTCGGGGATCTTACATGCAGAAGCTTCCTGTATATTGTATCTGACCTAACATTTTGACCACGATGCAGTCTGTTCTCGATGTTTAACACGTTTTACACAATACTTAGGGAATATGTTCCACGGTGAGAAATACGAGCCCAAATGTGAGTTAACAGGGCCACTGAGAAAGTAGATTGTTCATAAGCAGGATGCTCAACGTTTGATAAAATATAGGCCTGATGGTTGACAGACAGTTAAAAACAACTGAAATTACAACGGTTGACAGACAAAAATAAAACTGAACTTATCTAGGGCGGCCTTTAATTTCATTTCTTACTCACCTAACAATAAGGCTGCACCCGATGAAGTCAAACCAAATTGATTCTCTAAAAATTTCGGAACGAAAGGCGTGAATCCGCCGATGATAAACATCAAGAGAGCTTTAGTGAGACAGACCATCATGAATGTGGGATTTCTCACTAACACTTTGGTGGCCGGCCACAAGTCTTTCCATCCTCGTCCGAAATCTGCTCTAGCTACCGTCGATTCAACGCTTTCATTGTGATGCGCCTGGCACTCACGTTGCTTTTGAACCTCCTCGTTCCCTGGAAATATTTAGAACGAATTATGTCAACGACCGTACTTCTGTCTGAGAAGCATAAATGTGAGGCTGCATGCGAGAAATTTGAATCCCAAGGACCGATGCGATTGGAATGCCGATCTTCTTTGCTGACTCAGGGAGCTATAACTCCCTTCACTATCCTACGTGTTGTCGGAAAATAAACAGTGAGCTTTCAGTACGATGTATTGTTTCATCTAGGTTTGAAGTAATTAAATGTCATGAGAAAGTCCAGTCTAAACCTACTGCCTATCCAGTTAACGAACAACACTTTTTTGTGTTCGCAACTTGTGGCTACTACGAAAAAGTCCGAAATTTTATCTCGATTTTCTTTATCTGGGAGGTAACTAAAGAAGCGATCAGTCGTTTTTTCTCAGGTGAATCGACAGATTTACATTATTGCTCTACATCAAAAAATTAAAGAAATATCTTTATCTATCGATACATAGTTATTACCGTATTGAATGATCATACTATGACAGTCGAAACGAACATTTGGTAACAAACAGACAGAAGGAAACCATGAATTAAAATAACTTAAAGAGACTTTTCGAATTTGAACACAAATGCGCCTACAAGTCATCTCGGAGTTTTGGAATCTGAGATTGAGATTTCAAAGATAAGTCTGACCTGGTAAGACGGTGGGAAATGCACCAACCGGAATTGCTACCAGCCAGGCAAGTATCCATGATATGAAGAAGCCGAGCCACCAGGCACCGACCCAGGCTGGATCAGAAGGAGTTATCGTTACTCTGAAAAACAAATTCGTCATCATCATCATCATCATCATCATCATCATCATCATCATCATCATCATCATCACCATCATCATCATCATCATCACCATCATCATCATCATCATCATCATCATCATCATCATCATCATGTTGTCATAGTTATAGTCATCATCTTCTTGTCACCAACACCACCACCATAATTAATATCACCGTTGTCGTCGTCGTCGTTGCCGTCATCATCATCATCATCATCATCATCATCATCATCATCATCATCGAAACTGTCTCATTGATCATT
This sequence comes from Ptychodera flava, assembly GCA_001465055.1. NCBI lineage: Eukaryota > Metazoa > Hemichordata > Enteropneusta > Ptychoderidae > Ptychodera > Ptychodera flava. Next base: position 11,122 of record LD389385.1, read on the forward strand.
CCAGCACCGTTCACTATTGCGTATAGAAAAACCATAGAGTAGATCGTGCCATATAACTGAACAATGGCAACAGAGCAGAGATATTGAATACTTACTCATCGGCAACCTTTGGATCTACGTATATTCCAAGGAAGACTGCACCGACGAGAAATCCCGTGCATGGGCCAAGGATAGAAAAAGTTGCCAAAATACCTGTACGTATTGTGAATAATATAAGTAGTTTACGTCATTCTTTGGCACTGAGGTTGCTTAAAGAAAGGGTATTCTAAGACTATAGCCAGATTAAATAAGTGTGGGATACATATACTTCAAATAAAAAAACGTGCTCAGAAATACATTTTACTTATAAGAGAAAAACTCGCGAAGATCAAAGCACTAGGGAAACACTTGAAGACATGCGAAAATTGCCTTCATCGACTTGTGCAAGAAGAAAATACGATCAAGAATGAGAAAGACAGGGTCACTTTTGGAAGGACATAGAGCTTTTCGTCAGAATGGGTAGACTGTTAAATCAATTGATTGTCGCACAAGACCAGAAGCGGACAGGCAGAGGACGTTTAGACGTACAGACAAACAGACAGACAGATGGACGGACGGAAATGATGAGGAATAAATGAATGGACACAGAAAAGACTCTCTTCGTTAAATTACTGAGAACTTAGTAATTTAGTATTTTTTATCCCAAAATGAACGAAGAATCAAAACTGCTATGGGCGAAGACAAAAAAGCAAAAGTAAAACAAACTGAACATTATCAATAGATGTAATTTACCTGTGTACCAAGAAGATGTCCGATTACCGACATTTTCGTCCATATAGGCATATCCAACTGTGTAAATCGGAGATGCCCCAATGCCCAATAAGATTTGCGCGAATAGGAAAGCGAACCAGTAATAAGCTAGTGATTCCCAGCCTTCTTCACAGTCACGTGAATCTGTTATATTTTCACCCGCACGACACAATGTTTCGCCGCCGCCACCGGTGTCATATTCGTAAAGTCCTGTTGTAAAATGCGGCATCGTCCACAATAACGCGCCGAATCCCATGATAACTGCCCCGACCCCCAGCATCCGGGGTTTGTTTCGAGTGGCGCCAAAGTAGGACACAAAAATGATGAGAACGACGACTGTCAAATCATACGCGCTGACAAGGAAACCGGTTGCGGTGCTGGGGAGTCCAAAGCGTGTTTCCACGGACGATAAATTGATGAATACAAATCCATTGACTATGATGCCTTGCACAAACATCAGTGAACTGATTGCCGCCGCCAGGTATCCCGGACTGTTGAACCGCTGCAGCCACTGAGGGCGTATGCCAAACCAGCCGCAAGTGTGTGACTCTTCCTCGGCCATCATCGCCATCTCTTTGATACTCGAGTCGGTTGCATCCTGACCTTTTGCACCGGATTCAGACTTGTCATCTCCGACAGCAATGTCCCCATTTTGCTGGGACGAGGTTTCCCTATACTTGGCGTCAGTCATTGTTTTGTTTGTTAGCTTTGGTAACTCTGGTAAAATAACAACATGTTAATTGTCAGTGTTTTCAACAAATTGATTGACGTGACTAAAGTACAAGAGAATGGAGGGACTGTGGCTAAAGAGAAGAAAATAGATGAATAGATAGAATGTGTATGTTAGTTGATATATTATTAATTATGGTAAAGATCCAAGGGTAACATGGGAATACACGGTGGCGTTGGGAGGCGCCGTGGGGCAGTGGTTAAGGTACCCGGGTCTCATTATCAGAGGATGGTGATTCCGAGACCAGTTAAGTTCAGAGTAACTGACTCACTGTTGAAGGATGGTGAGTTCGAGACTCCAGCACCCCTGAGCAAGGCACTTTACTCCTCATTGCTCCATTGGGTGGTGGGTGATTGGTACTTCATCTGGGCATTTGGGTAATTGGGCAGTGCTTATTGAATGATATTGGATGATGGATCGAATAAAAAAAAAATAACAAAATAAAAAAGAACGGGCAAAGGGCGAACCCGGGCAACAGTTGATGTATAACGCCAATACAATGGTTAGTAGTAATTAGTGTCCTCGTCCTCATGGTTGAACTTGTTATCTTCTTGTGTACTTGTTGAACTTTGTAAAAGTTTGGATACAAAGTCTCTGTTTCCTTCGATAAAATCTTCGAGTGTTTACTGTAAAAAGATCAATGGGGTTGTACCGGTCTGACGTTAATTTCTGATGCCGATGAAATTCAAACACCAAGGATGTGTCAGAACATGTTGACGGATGCAGAGGGGCGACTGTTAAAATGTTCTAGAGGACACAGCATGTCAGTGATATAGAAAATTTATTTTAAGGGGCAACCCAGATAAAACTAGACAGTAACAACGCATTTATTCGGCAAGTGTTGTTAAAATAATCACTTCATGCATGGTTTCTTTAAATTGTCGCATTTTAAAAGTTACAGAGTGCACAAATTTAAGGGGCAAGACTTGTAAAATTTGATGATATTTTTCACTATTTTTGTTTTTAATGTCAAAGCATATTGGGAGACACTGTATTTACTTCCCC
>LD389546.1:5984-19755 GCA_001465055.1 Ptychodera flava
AACAAATCACAAACATTACTATGATAGAAAATTTGAGAAAATCAGCTTGACAAAAGGAAGTAAAACAACTTTGTCTTTTTACATACACTGTGTTTCATTATCAATCCTGAACACTGAAAAATAAGTTTGATACACATTTTTGCAAAAGCTCAATTGCATCACAGTACTTGTACATGGGTCATGAACGCTTATGACCTTCAAATGGCTTACAGCTGGATGTTCTCACTAAACTTGTTGCATTTTGGACACCCTGTGAATATAATTCCATCAATCAACCACTTTCTGTCACACAACATACACTGATAGAGAGCAGTGTTTTTGCTAAGGTTGGGGAATATTGGTAAATGATTTTTGAACCATGGTAACATTGCTGCTGTCCCTTAATCTGATTGCATTGATGAACCCCGGTGAAATGACTGGGGAACCCTGGTAATATTTACCGGGGTACCACCCTTAACAAAAACACTGGAGAGAACAGTATGGGTACATTCCAGATGAGACACAACATGTATTTAATTAGACTACAATCAAATTGATAAAATATTCCACTGAATTGTCAGGTAAATCAGCACTCTCTAATTAATATCATTAGAGATTGAATCACCTTTATATGCAAAAAATCTTACTCTTTCCTGTTTCTCATACTCCATATTGGAAAAGCTCTGTGAAACTTGAAAGTATCCATGTTGTACAAAGTTGGTGCTGCTGCATGTGAAGTCATCATATGATATGTTCATCTCCAAAACTCTTTTGAGACAATCACTGATCAGAACATTGGACAGTCAACTACCATCCAGATTATTTACTTTAGGTTTGCACAAATTGTCAATGTCTCATTTCAAACTGCAAATATAAATGTCCAAGTAAACAAGAGCTGATGATACTGTTACTGTCAGTTTTATTTTTTGAGAGAGAGACATTTATTTTTGATAAGGTGCTGAAGACAATCATCATTTTGTGATCTGGATGAATACAGTGTACACAGAATTATCCTTGCAACATCAAAGAAAACTTTTGTATTCATAAACTTCAACAAGAGAGTTCATTGTGAAGTATTTTAAAGATAACTTACTTAAATTTGCAAAGTCCCTAACAAACTGAATAGGCAGCTAGTTAACACAAGTATGATCGACTGACAAGCTTCCACGCTAACCTTCTTTTCAGACTATGGCGTCTCACTTATGCTGTACCTCCATGCAAAGACAAAAACTGTGTGTACATGTACTTCATTTGACTGTAATTGTTCTCTTCTTGGTGGTTATATTTCCTTTTTCTTTGATATACAAGTTACAAATTTGTAGTTTCTTTCCAAGCTCAGAATACTATCCATCTCAAGTATTTGTACCTGCTTGCTTACCTTGCTGCACTGCTACTGTCCACTCACAAAGTGACAGCACATGGCAGTGCTTTATTATCACAAAAACTGCACTATGACAAAACATACTAGTGTCAGAGAATACAATCTGGAGATGCTGAAACCTTTTTTGCAAATACTCTTTTTTGAATGGTCAAAGTCCAAAAATATCATCTGAAAGTTTCATACTCCAGCAAGAACTTTTTCCATTGATCACCGTGGCTAATGACAGTGCCAGGGTATTTTATGAACGATGAGATATGGCTATAATAGAGTATTTCCCTTAACCCTTAATCTTTACCAAAAATTATCTGTGAAAAAAAAATGCTCCTAAATCTCTGATCAAGTATTTATTATCCAGGGGACTCACCGGTATGGTTTGGGTTTCATTGGTCCATGCTTCCGTCCGTCTGTCTGTCCAAGCAAATATTTCTGACATATCTGAGCCAATTCCTTTCAAACTTGGTACAAGGATAGTACACTATGGCATACATATGCACGTCTATTGTTTTGGGTGTAGCAAGCATAATTAACGCTAATTGGCATAATCTATGCTTTTTGAAAAAGAGCTCTGTTTCCTTCGAGACTGCACCAAGTTTGATGAAACTTTGTACACATGTTGGTCACACACAGCTCTTATAGCACACAAAGACATTTGTCAGTATTGAGTTGATAAATTGCTTATTTGCACAAATTATGAATTGTCATAATTCCTCTAATATTTCAACAAATAGTGACTCAAATTTGATGAAACTTCTTACAGATGTATACATACCAGAGCTACTTTGTGCAAACGCATTTAGCAGGATCATGTCAATTAATAGCTAATTTCTATATTTGATGAATTTTTGTGATTAGGGTGCTATGTCAAAAAATATATACTCAAATTTGATAATACATGGTACAGATGTTGATATACCAGAGCTGTAACAGTATGCAAAGACATTTAGCAGGATCATGTCATTTAATTGCTAATTTGCATATGTAATGAATTTTCATAATTCTGATTATATGTCAAGAAATACCGACTCAAATTTCATGAAACTTGGTATAGATATTCATATACCAAAGCTGTAACTGTGTGCAAAATCATTTTGCATATTTAACAAAATTTCATAATTGTGGCTGATATGTCAAGAGTTATTTCATCAGATTTATTGAAACTTGGTATAGATATTGAGCTCATGTTGCTTTAACTGTGTATAAGGACGTTTATCAGTATCATGTTCATTAATTTCTACTTCGCATATTTAACGAATTTTCCTAATTAGTGTGATACGTCCAGAAATACTGCATCAAATTTCATGAAACATGGTACAGATGTTGATCTTCCAGTAGTTTAAAAGTGAATAGTGTCATCCTGTTGATAAATTATTTATTGACTTATTTAATGAGCTTTTGTGATTAGGGTGGCAGCTCCGATTGGCTGAACAGGGAAACAATGTTTGTAATGAGAGATCTATATTCTGAATTACTGCACTAAATCTGTGATGATACTTGCTGCAGATGTTGATCATACAAAGATTTACTAGCCAAGAGGAGTATTTAGCAGTATCAATAGCTAATTATAGGAAGTCTCTTCTGTACTGAACATGAGGACATTTTTGGTTCACATCTGGCATTCTGACTTTTTTATGTCAAGAGCCATTACTAATGCCTGGACCGGTTTCTTCCATTTTAGTTGAATTTTAACATTTAAAAAGCCCGGACATGACATACCTAATTATGTCAAACTTGTTCAAAGGACATAACTCAATGCCACTTATACTATCACTAATGTCTATTTGTTTACATTCCAATCCAATATGGTCGTCACAGTCACAGACAGGGCATCAGTCACAGTCACAGACAGGGCATCAGTCACAGTCACAGACAGGGTATCAGTCATAGACAGGGCATCGGATGGGTGATCAACAGCAGCTACGACTAGCACAAGTGGGCCTGTCGCATCACCAGCTGCAACATCAAGTTAAGGTGCAAGTGATCAACGATGATCGGTAGATGGTTTATTGGCATCAACAAAAGGAAAAACCTGGTCAACTGATCTCAGAATCATACTGGAGATGGCATTTGTCCAACTCTACCATTACCTGGTTGTCCTGTGGGAGAAGTATTCAGCGCATGACATGGGCATTAGGTTGGCTACAAGTCACTCAAAGCTTTCAAGTTTTTGGCAGTGGGTCACGTCAGCAAGATACTCATTTCCCATTAAGAGAGTGAAACTTCAACATGTGTACAAGCTAGAGTAAAGGCTAGCACAAGACAAAAGTACTACAGATCGGTAGGGGTTAAGCAATATGGAAATGAAGGCACTATCAAACAAGCAGCGTGTGACTGTCCAGCAGGGTAAGTTAACCTGTTTCACTTCCTGTTTATGATTTGACGGAAATCCGCCACCGGTGAACATTACAGACATAGACAGCGTTCTTCACATCCAGTGGAGAACCACATTCACACCCATAGAATGTTATATTTTTAAGCGTGTTTTAAATGGCTTGGATATGTAGTTGAGTATTATCTACAAATCATAATATAAAGTAAAAGTGTGGAGGGGCGGGGACGTGGTCGTTTTTTGAGTAAAGCGGGATTCATTCTTGCAGAGTTTCATCATGGTAGGTCCATGGTTTCCTTGTGTGCTGTTGTGATTATTGGGTCCAGCTAGAAAACAAAATCTACTTCTTTACCAGTGTTTGATTCCTCCTGGAGATGCAGTACCTGTAAATGTAGATGATTCTTGCAGTGTTTGTTCTATTTATCAATGGAAGTTAGTTTTGGCAAGTGCAAGATGAAATGCCCAGTGTTTCTACTGTATAAACACAGCTAGTACATACTAGTCAGCATTGCTACATGTATATTTGAGAAATGAATTTCTGTCTGGAACAATTCTATCATATTAAAACACAGTTACAGTGCAATGTGAACATACGATATATGGGCCATTCTGAAGCTGGACATATGAACAAAATTAAGTGAAAACAGAAAGTGTAAGAAAAAATTAAAAAATCATCAAACTCTCCAGCTGATGTTTCTAGAAGACTGTTGTTTCCTTGATTATTATTGGAATGATTAAGTAATACAACTAGAAAAAAAGCATGCATCAAAAAGTTCATTAGCTGAAAATATTATTTGTTGAAGGAAAATGACACCATCCAATAGCTGACATCAGACGGTGTACCTTATAGATTTGTTTTGTCTAATTTATTTATTATGGTATTTTCTTCCCAACAGAAAGGGTGTATATGGCCTTGGTAAGTGCAGTCATGTGACAGCCCTAGCTCCTGTTTGCACTAGAAGATTTTAGTCGAAAGGAATTAAAAGAGAACCTAGAGCCAGTACGTTCCATGCACCAGTGCACTGCACAAGTGGACAAAACCAAGAACTCTGCAGTGACTCACCTGTGAACCACTTCATCCTCCGTCAATCAGAAAATACCATTATGGCCAAGATTACTCCAAGAAGACAGGGGTCAATTTGTATGATCCAAGAGCTCCACACCAAAGAAACTTGGACCAAGAAGGAGTTCTAAACCTGTGCCACACTTTCAAAGAAGCCAGTGTCTCACCCTCCCTCTTCCTCTTCTATGACATCTCTGACATACCAGACCGCTGTACTGTACTATCTTCAATGATCATTGAAGAAATGTGTTATGAGATTCCATCCTGTGAAGAATAATGATGTGGAAATCATTGAAAAAAGTAAAGCACCTGAAAGTAGTATGGCATTCAATGATGACTATAACATAAATTGGACTTCATTTAAGAATATTGTTGATTATGTTGCAGCAAGAAACTCTGAATCCTGCACAAGAGAACACATTGAACAGACTGAGAAACAAACACGTGGACAGGCAGACAACAGTTCATGGCTTAAGATAAGGAAATCAAAAATGGCCGCATCAAATTTTGGTAAGTTCATGAAGCGCGTCGAGTGGACCCAGACAAAGTGTTTAACTCAATAATGTATAAACCAGCATTTACAACATACATTGTATGCTGTGGAATATGGTAGGTCAAATGAGGAAAATGCTGTCAATGCATACTATGTCATTTAAGAAACAGCAGGGAAATGCTAATATAGCTGTACATGAGGTAGGGCTTCTTAGATCAGTCCAGATAATCCAGATTTTGCTGCAAGTCTTGACAGAATAGTAATAGATCCCACTGAAGAAATTCACACCAAAATGTGGATTGGAGGTGAAATGTCCTCCCTCACTTAAGGGGCTGACTGCTGAACAAGCTGCAGAGCACAAAAATTCATGTTTAAAATTGACCAATGGTATAGTTGCATTGAAAGAACAACATGATTACTACATAATCCAATGTACATATATGTATGTGTCAGGATTGGCGTGGGTTGATTTTGTAGTATGGTTTGGCAGTGAATGCAACTTGATCGTTCAACGTATCAAATTTAACAGTCGTGCATGGTTTGATAAGACTCTTCCCGCCATCAATCACTTCTACCACAGGACATTTTTTACCTGAGATTCTCACCAGGTATGTTCTGTAGGGAGGTGAGCTCTATCAGTATGGGGATGGAAACCATATTCAAAATAAATTAATCAGCAGCACTTGGGGGGGGTTCTTAACCCTTTCACCCCCAGTTCCCTGTATACAGGTCCAACTTTACCATAGAAAACAATGGATTTGGGACAAACCATGGCGGTGAAAGGGTTAAATTAATGCAGGTGAGCAACCAAAGTACATTTTACAAGATTTATTAAGGATGTACGATCGGAAATATATAAGCATACTGCGCCGATTTCCGCGCAGAAATGCATCTATAGTAACCACTCGCGCATAGTGACATTCCGAACGTTTTTGCGTTGTACAAAATGTCGTCTGCAGGGAAAGGAAAATCACGCCAAGAAAATGTTCAGCGTGCCCTCAAAACACGCTGGAAGGTACGAGAATTCAGCAAAGAGATAAAAAAATGCAACATGACCGTAGCCTGTAAAGCTTATTCAGAAGTATGACATCTGATTCGCTATACAAGAGGAGGAGGTCGCGGTTATAATCCCAATGATAGTGTCGCTAGTAGACCTACCGGAGAATGGAAGAATGGCCGTCGCATTGTCGATTTGAGTGTACTAGCCGAAAATCTTGACACTTGTTTCAGTTGCGGGTTTGCCTTTACGATTGTCATCGTGTATTTGGGAAACGCCAAGTTCACGGCCTCGGCTCCTGGCTCCACGTAGTGTGTGACAACTTAGCCTGAAGCGAACTTCAAGTCAACCTAATCTTAACCGATAAGCGTCATAAGCGTGGGGCATATTTGTTGCAATTTTGGTTAAAAAATAAATATCATGACTTTTTCACTCAATTTTAATGTAAGTAAAATCTTCAAAGTAGCTTAGGTTTATAATTTCTTTATTCTTTTACAGTGTAAACGTGAAAAATGCAATCATGATATAAATATGAAAATGACCTGTTTTATTGATTTTTAGTGATTTTGTGAAAAACCGTGAATTTTTAATGTCATTTTGTAAAAAAACAAGCGCGGTGACCCCATCTTTTTTCCCCAGTTTTGGACTATTCACATATGTAGGTATTCAAAAATCCCCATTTGAAAAAATTGACATTAGTTTTACTTTTTCCGATCGTACATCCTTAACTTAACACATTTGCATTTACATGTATTTTAAAATTTACATCCTTTGTCAGTGTATGACTTGAGTTATTTACATATTTTCAGCAATCATAAAAGTGAATTTACAACATTATTGGCAGTTTTACATTTTTTCTTGAAAGAAATATGAAATTGTGTGAGAATATTGACATTTACCTTGCCAGTGTGTATACTTCATCATGTACAACCTCAATGGACTATTCTGAAATAAATATTTGCACCAGGTATATCTTTTTGCATTGATTTATTTTATTCTATTTACTTGAAATACACAAGCACTGACGTGTACCTCATGCACCCTGTGTCAGAGGGGTTTGTGTTTATTTCTTAGGCAGCAATAATGGTGGTTGGAAGTTTGTCAGGTACCTGCAAACAGAAAAGATCTGATTTGCAACTTTGTTCAAAGACTAAGGTAAAACCCCATCGAGAATATGGACATTTTTAATCCTTCCAATGGCCCTCTCGACATGAACGCAGACAGCTGCTATGTCAATAGTATTCTGCACTTCACTTGCATTGAGCTGTGCCCTGTCACCTTTAAATGGAGGAATGTTAAGGTCAACCCCCTCTGGGAGGATATCTTTAATTTCAAATCCTCTATTTGCCAGTACATTGTCTCATCAGCAAGTCACATAAACCTGACCTTCGTGTTATCTCTTTGTCAGATACTCTCCCCGTATAGATCGGAAATGAATGTCACAGCACCATTTGGGGATATACCCACAAGGGACTTTAAAGTGTTGTGATGCTTATAGTTGGACCATGTCTGACTCTGAACTAACAAAGATGAAAGCACTTCAACAAATACCTCTGTACAACCAGTTATGATTCTTTTGTGGGATATTGCATGAATTCTTTGGGTAAAGCATGTCTAATCTGTGTTTGTGAAGGGAACAGCAATTTGAAGTCATTAGTGACAGTCATGGTATAGAAAATTGATCCATGTTGTGAAAACTCTTGAAAAATGAGATCTGCTAATATTAAACCTTGCTGCAATATCTTGAACAAACAAACCCACTTTCAGTCTCACCAACACCTTAAAAAGTTCATCAAGAGTGGAGTACCTGCGTTTGCAACAAGGTTTACCACCATTCTGCATTTGATAATCATGTGATTTTGTTGCCTCCTTAGAAGTTCTCCAATATTGTAAATTTCTCAGGCTGCCTGTGAAATAAATTTATGAAATGCCAGCAATACAGTATAATTTTGGAATCCTGTGTAAAATTGTATAGCTTTCTCATCATCTTTTATGCTATCTAGTGAAAATTCTCTTTTCTTATAGCTGTCTACTTCACATTTCAGTTTTGTGAGTTTTTTTCAAATCATTCAGTTCAATGGCTGAGTCTTGTTACTTTTTCTGCAAGTCCAGCACTGTGCAGTCTCAAAGTTTCTACTTCTGAATCTAGACTTGGTGGCTCCATTGCATAACAGTAGTCATGATCACTTTTGTGTGAGTTGATGCTATGATGGTGGTTTATCAGCGTCATAAAATTGCAGATATCATACTGTGTTTGAGCTTCTTTTGTTAAGAGATTTACCTGTAAAAAAAGAAAAAAGGTTGGTTATTTGAAAACGTACCACAATGAAAAAAAATGTACAAGTCAAAATAAGTACTCCAGAGTCAATTTCATGTCGTATATATTTGGGTGGTACACAGCCACAATACTTATTTATCAATACCTTTTTCTTGTGAAATCAAGAAAATTTATACTTTCACTTTATAAAGCAGTGTGCTTGTTTTTCCCATATTTTGAAAATGGAGAATGCATTATGGATACCAGTTTTGCATAGTGTTGGAAAAAAATTTCTGCACAACTTATGTTTGTAGATTATATTAGTCAAAAAGGGTTATCTTTGATTAAAAAATGAAAAAGAATTGCACCTTAATTTTCGAGTTCAAAAGACTGCTTTCTGATGATGACTGATATACACTTTCATCCGGTAATAGACAGTCCACTTCTTCATTACACTCTAACTCCATCTGTTGGTAAGGAACAGTTAAGCCATGGTGACCTTGTTGCAAACTGTCACCTGATTAACATGTCTACATCTTAAATGTTTCAGACCATTGCAGGAGAGAAAGTGTAAGTTTACACAACTTTTTTGTGTACGCATATGCAACAACACACAGAAAAACACCATGAATGAATGATAATTATTAATAATTTTGACCAAAAATCTAAAATGAGAGTCATGTTGTACAATTTAGGTCCAAAAGTGAAAACAATTTGCTTTTTAAAATGACAGAAGATATGAAAAATTAGGTTAAAATGTGGTGATCAAAGGATAGCATGCACACTGACCTTTTTAGCTGCTGTACAGTGATCTTTTTCTTCTACTTGGTATTGAAGATTTGGCTTGGCTGCTAGCATTGCCAGTAATAGTTTATTCTGCTGTTGCTGAGTTGAAAAGATGCAGAACAATAAATGTCACCAAGCTTGCAATACAACAGAGTATACTTAGAGTGTCACACTGAACTAATGATTATAGAATGTATCATAACAAACTTCTGAACAGATTTTTTATATTCAGCTGTACCATGATATTCATTGTATCAACTCAAAGCATGCCACAGTATTTTGCCAACATTAACCCTATGTTTATGTTTCATCATAGCCCTCACATCCCATACAAATATATAAAACATATTTGACTCATGTACCGCCTGAACATCCTCTAACTGGAGATGCAAATAATAAAAATGTGACACCAGGAAGATGTTCAATGTTGCAACATTTACTCAACAGTTTGCCCCTATATGCAATCTTTTTTCTTGACTTGCTGGTAGGGCTTCTTTTTGGCAATGACAACCTTGGTACATAGCTTGCATGGCACATCAACCTTTACACCATTCACAAACTGGTTACTGCAAATATGGGTATGTCGACTCCGTTTCCATCTGTCTTCTCTCCTGATTGCGTGTAAAAAGGCCTAATTGTATCTGGAAAGATTTTTTTTGGAATGCAACAGAATGAAACCCAAGCACCAGCTGGTGCCCCTTTTCTTCGTCTGGTTTGATTGTAGCAGCCAGGAATACAACTAAAGACCTGCGTGTATGAAAGAAGTATGTGAGTTGGTTAAAAAAAAAATGAGAACATGCATACTTGCGAATGGGGACGTGGAAACATCACCAGTCAGAAACACATCTGTCCAAGGTCCGATTAAAGTTTGATACTGGCGAAGGTCATTGACACGCATTAATGCTAGCATGTGTGAAGTCTGTGAACACAACAAAAACACGTTTTGAATCCATGTACCCTCTGCGAGGCCTTTTTTGAATAAAAACAGTTTCTTGTCTCATTGAAGGTGACTTCAGATTGGTGACAGCTGACCCGAGCTCACTGAATCACCAATGTCCCCATACACATACAGTACACACTAATATGTCAATAAGCCGTGTCAACCACATTTGATTTAGATCACAGAAACTTCAAGAAACACTGTCCAAACCTTCAGAGCTTTACTTAATTTTTTAAAAACTTATCACAGATGTCATTCAGAACTTGCTGACCAGATCGCGCTTCAATATCTGTGTCGTGTTAAGATAGCTAGCCATCATTGCATCACTCACTGTGCTACAAGTGACAGTGAGAGCACAGTGCCATCTGCACTTTGGACAGTGTGCATGTATTATGTAACTTGTTGCACTTCTTATCAAAGTGATTTCTAACACCTCAGATTTGTATCTTTTATAGTGTTTTACACATAACTGTACCTTTTCTCCTATTGTAAATGACTGCAGTAGCCACAGAATTTGCGTTCAGAGCTTAATCTATTTGGAATCAGACTTTCCTTTCTGTTGTCTCCTTTCTCCATAGAGGAGCACTTTTAGTTTCTGTTTGGTTTTCACACTGTTTACAGTTGGTCTAAGTTGTTGGCCCATAGTTTCCAGTGCTATGTACTAGCTTCAACACAGTAGTGTGGCATTGGTGACAGTTGCTTTACTCACAGAAAGTTTACGTTTTTGTGAGTTAAGCTTCCTGCTAGCTGCATTGTATGTAATAACAATGACAATTTAATCTCAAGTGCATAAGTAAGTCATTCAAACAGACATTTACGTTGACAAAATAATTTCCAAGAGCAGTGACATTCACATCAATATTTCACCAGTTTGTTGAATTTCACTAGAGCAGTGACATGTATGCATCACCAGTGTTATGGTCAGGTCAATAATAGTATAATTACATAGTTGAATTATAAGGCGCCAGTGTTTGTTGATCATTTTATAAAATTTTATAAAATGATCAACAAACACTGGCGCCTTATAACTCAACTATGTAATTATACTATCTTATAGTTCTCCAAAGTTTGCTGCAAATGTACCTTGTGGTTCCAAATCTGAGTTACTGAACATGTCTAAACATGATAACAGATGAATTTAGTGAGTAGGGGAATGAACAGAGAATAGAGAGGTACTGTTATTCTGTATTCTCTTATTCTCTTAAGGTAGCAAACACCTCATGGACAGATATTTGGACTCTTAAACTTTCACAATGATTTTCTGATCCACATGTGGGGGTTCATTTCATTTATCAGTAACTCAGATTTAAAGCACTTGGTATAAGAAAATTTTTCACTCTCAGTTTTTCAAAAAAATTAATTCCCCATAGAGTTAAGAAAGAGACGGCAGCTGTTTTTAATTTTAAATATCGGTAAATTTTGGGTAATTTGTCTTTCAAGTTACCAAAATTTGTTCGGTGCTGCCCAAATGTTGTTCTTAATTTTGAAAGAGAAAGTTTGAACAAAAGTTTACGGCTTTCACTTTCGAATAGAGTAGTTAAGAGCATGTCATGACATGCTTGATACAGATTAAGGGAAAAACCCAGAATAATTTGAACTGTAAAAAATCAGTTTTTCAGTACAGCCTAAGTTAAAACATATTATTCTCATAATTATCTTTGTGAACCAAAAGAACTAGTTTGGAAAATTTGTTTAATTTTTTATAGTGAATCTTTAGTTTACTGAATGGTTGAATTAGATTGGCTTGAATTTGCAGTCACTTCTGGTTTAAATAACAGGATAGAAATATGCTTTTAATGTTGTTTCCAAGAAGTGAATTCACAATATGACTGAATATGGGTACGACTGAGTATGAGTATGATTGTTGGTTAAGGAATATGACAGATGCAATACTGAAGTATGCATTTCAAAAATGGTCTTTCATTACATTGTACAGGTAGTTTGTTTACATCAGAAAATCTGTTCAAAGTGTAAATTATTGATAACCCTTTAGTCTTTTTCATTCCACTCCGTGTTTCTACCATGCCTTTCCCTTCTCTCCCGATGGTGGCGCTCTCTTCAAAAGTACTTATTTGCATGCCTGTGAGCATGCGCAGTGTTCATCTATCCAGTCCTCCGCCATATTGCCCCTCATTCTACTTTTCCGAGCCGTATCTGCTACACGTACGCTACGGTATTGGTGGTCGCCGAGATGTCGGAGAAAAGAGACAAGCGGAGCAAGAGAAGTAGTCGTCCCTCTGTAAGTGCTAGCGTTGGCATGGAGGGTTCGACTGAGGTGTCGGCAGGACATGAAGCCGAGAAGCATAGTGACGCTAGTCCCGCATTGGATATCATTGATACTCCAGGGGCGAGCACATGTCCGAGTAATATGCGTGACGGAATTGACGAGAGTCACTTTGAACCGTCGCAGGTCACGCCATCGCAGCAAGAGCAACAGGGTCCATCGAAACAAGATGATACTGCTTCTTTAGCTTCGCTACTTACCCAGCTGGTTCAGCAGAACCAACTTATGCTGCAAAGAAGTTCGTAACACCCGGAAGAGAGGAGTGGGTCGCCTCTGCAACATAAGCGACGCTCCGAGGACGACGGGCAAGACGACGCAGCATACAAAATGAGAAGAGTTACGTACAGCGAAAGTGAGTCAGATTCAGCCAGTTCGTTTTCGGACTTTCCAGAGTCAGTCCAAGAACTGGCTAGCTCAAGTCAACGTGATTCAGCTATGTTAGACGTCGATTTTGATGATGTTCCTGACCTTGTCAAGGGCCCGGTCACATGGCCGGTGGCTGACAAATCAGTTTTATGGCTTGCACGGCGTATTGACAAAAGTATGTCGGCCGGGCAGCTGAAGGCATTACTACAGAGTTATCTGGTACCTGAAGAAAGTCAGAAGCCATTTCAAGTTCAGAAAGTACCCTCATCTCTCAGGGCATACCTGAACTCATCTGCACCAAATCTGAGAACATATGACAAAAGGTTGTACAAGACTCATACCACTTTGCACTCAGCACTGCTGCCCATTGTCAAGGCTTTGGAGTTGGTATGTAACAAAGATAACTCTGCAGATAAGTTTACCAAAGTGAAAACTGAATTAAAGGCAGCACTGTCAGATGCCTGTCACTTGATAGTTACTGGCAGTAATATGATGGCTGAAGTCAGACAGGTAAGACTTAAGCAATTCTTCAAACCAGAAATCAGAGGGGTCTTGAATGACCGAAAGCCTACCAATGAGGGCTTCTTTGGTGGAGATTTTATCAAAGCCATTACAGATTCTAAGAAGTCCGTCAATGCTATGAAGTCTGTCTCTCAGTCTGCAAGTCTAGGTCAGCCTACAATAAGCAAGATCGCTTTAACCAGTCCTTTCGTGACAAGCGAAGAAATGAGCAACAGGCTAGCTATACCTACAAAGACAAGCAGTACTCCCAGAGAAATGATCAACAACAGTATCAGGCTGTTAAGAGGAAATATAAATCCAGACCTAATACTAAATAGAAGTCTCAGCAACCAGATAGATATACCACATGCAGGAAGACTACGATTTTTTGTTGAAGA
>LD389712.1:6912-17169 GCA_001465055.1 Ptychodera flava
GTTGGTTGGATGGTATATTTTTTCAAGAATACGGACACGCATAGACAAAGTGGAGTGATCGTCCTGGTTAAAATGCTTATAAAGTTGCACATCCAAAGGTCGATTCACTCCACTGCGATGTCCGTTCATTCTAGATCGTAAGCTGTTTCCTGTTTCACCAACATAAATGAGCCCGCACAATGAACACTCAATTCCATAGATTACGTTTTTTGTTGTGCAATTCAGAGGTTCCAGACATTTGGTAGAATAGGTCTTACCTGTCAAACTACTACTGAACTGTTCTGTAGTGATGAGCATACTACAGGTTTTGCAGTTTTTAATACCACACTTTGTGCTAGAACCTGTATAATCACAAGCTGGAGATGACTTTAAACAGTCCGTCAGTAGCAATTTGCATGGTTTAATTGTCTGGTAGCTTTCTCCTTTTCTGTGATAAAAATTGCCCTCTGATTGCACGTATGATGTCTTAGTAACATCCCGAAGGATAATCCGAGGGACACACGGATTTTGAGCTACTGTGCCCCGTGTAAGTAAGTTTAAAACAAAATTCTACTGGCATTAGATGTGTACATTAGCGTAGTTGTGTACCACAGTCAATTTAAATTTGGTAAATGCATGTGAAAAATTTGGCTGAAACAAACATATATGTACATATTTCACAACATATTTGGTGACAAATCCATAAAAAATTATTACTATGGCATTAGATGTGTATATAAGACTAGTTGTGTACCACAGTCAATTTAAATTTGGTAAATGCATTGATTACTTAGGTAACAAATCCACAAAATTGATAACTTTGGTGACAAATCCATAAAAATTGATTACTATGGTAGCAAATCCACAACATTGATTACTTTGGTAACAAATCCACAGCATTGATTACTTTGGTAATTAATCCAGTGGGTTTTTTCTGAAAAAGAAACCAATGAAATCTGACAATCATAATAACAACAATTACGAAGACTGTTGTGCAAAGTATAAACTTGAGAATAGATTAATGGATGATATTTAACGAGTTTTTTTGGCATTTTTATAGATTATACCATAGCTTGCCAAAACGAATTATACTTATCCTTTTCAGTGATACATTTTCTTTATTCTCTGACTTTTGATTGAGCGTGGTGTTTGGGTTGGTGTAGACCTAGTTTTTTCATCTAAGCTTCGGATAATCATCTCTATACACCTTCCTTTTAACATTTTCTAAGCCTCTTTACACTCTCTTCTTTTCACTGTTGCTTTCCCCAGAAAGCAAAACAAAAAAAAAACACACGTGTGAAAAAGATTTTCGTTGGCATTTCCAAGGAGA
This sequence comes from Ptychodera flava, assembly GCA_001465055.1. Taxonomy (NCBI): domain Eukaryota; kingdom Metazoa; phylum Hemichordata; class Enteropneusta; family Ptychoderidae; genus Ptychodera; species Ptychodera flava. The sequence goes on from LD389712.1 coordinate 8,222, forward strand.
AAACAGTTCTTCAAATGCTTCACTACCTGTTTCAATCTTTCCGAGTTCTCTGCTCAAGGAAATTCTTATGTATCCCTTTGATTATTTTGGACTTTTTGAGTCCAAGATGCTAACATGCGATTAAGGCCTGATTCCCCGACTAACGTTCCCAGGAGTCTGCACGCTAATCCCGTTTCCTGTGCACTTCCGGATTGTTTTTAACCATTTTTTTCCGTCCGTCCCACATGTGATCGACCACAAATACGCAATAATGGTTTGTTTATGAGCCCGTGGAATAATATAGTAAACATCGTAACTTTTCAGATAAAACGTAAATTGTAATCTGTACAAAGATCATAATCAATCACAAAATAAAATGGAGCACTTGTGGGACACGTTTAGACACCTTTTTTTGAAAAATCTCTTTGCAAAATTTTTACAGTGCGCGCACTACTCACTGAAAAGTTCTGGGGCCCCGTTGTCGTTCGCGGGGGAAATTTTCGTAAATTTTGACGGTTTTAGGGGTTCGTTGATAATATAAGGGAAATAACAGACTCCGCGCTGACCATTAACGTTTATTTATGGGCGCGGGCTCGAGGAAAGCCAAAATTAACGGGCTCGGCAAGCCTCGCCCGTTAATTTTTGGCTTTCCTCTCGCCCTTACCCACAAAAAAAAGTTAATGGTCAGCGCGTCGCCCGTCATTTCTATAATAGTACAGATAAATTCACATCAATGAGTTGCCTGTATTATAGAATAATACACGTGAATTCACATGAATCCACATGAATACACGCTTGCTGAGTACAAGCAATGGATTGTTGACTGTATTCATCTTTATATGCACTCTTCAGCTAAAATACAAGCAATAATACCTGCAAATACAGTACGTATTATTGGGTTTTCATGCAGTGTTGAGTACAGTCCGCACACATTACACCAATTTCTCAGAGGCTGACCAGGGCACCATTTCTAATCCCATGCTGCGCAATAGCAGTGTATACTGGATAGTGTACTAGTATTTACCATGTGAATACGTGGCGATGCTGCGAGCCATTTCATGGGCAGTTTACTACGACATCGATCGGTGTCGCTGATTTAGCTCGCAAATAATGAATAAATAACCTTGTGCCAACTTTACCATTGTCTATTTATGACTCATTCTCCCGCAAACTACATCGACAACTAGACCACTTTTTTCCGTTAGTCGTCGAAGGTTTCCGCGGCGTTTGCCCCATAGCATATAATGCATTAAAGTACGTTGAAGGTCAAAAGTTAAAATTAGAGCAGAAACCGTCGTCTCCTCTGGAGATGTTAAAGCTAGTACAAGCCAATCGATGTGTTTTCTATAATCTCTTCAGGGTCATTCTATTTAACGTGACCGTGAGTGAACTCAGTGGGAAATTGCAAATGACATTGATTATGCTGTGCTATTATTGTCTGGGTAAACAAGCATTGGCATTATCATGTAAGCACTATATATTACAGAAAACTGTGACAGTTATTATCGCCTCTTTGAATACAGAAGCATCGAGAAGTAACACCAGCAAAACATACCGTTCGTACGTTCAGATAATATCTGTAAACTTATTAGAAAAAAAGGTAATTATTTCTTGTCATGAATGAGAACAGCTGGATATCGTACTCAAACAACAGAGATGTGCAACATCAAGTTGGTCTGGAGTTGTTATCTCTTTGGAATGACGATTGGGAAAATGAGGACGTTGTTTTAGACATCGGGTGCGGAACAGGAGAATTGACTAAGATGATAGCAGAAAGACAAGCTGTCAAATCTGTCATAGGTAAGCTGTTTGAAACAATGTTTAAACTCGAAGGTTTAAACATCTACGAAGTGACTTCTAGGGTGATGAGATCAACCTTAGTTTGAAATGTGAATAAATATTTGCATGTATGTCTGTTTTATCAGGTTGATCTATTTTTCCACGGTAATCGATACTGCAAATATGGTTGCACAAACAGAAAAAGTTAGGTTTGCTTTGTTGCTTATTGTTTTACTTAATTCGATTTAATCATGATGTTATGTTTGTCGTAGACGATTCACGCTTGAGTTTTGAACAAAGCATCTGTCCCTGTGGAAAGGCCTCGACCAGCATGTGTCACAAGCAATTAAGCTAGCCAATAACACCTCTACGGTCAAAGGCAACTGTATAGCACGTAATGAAGGCAAAAATTCGGACTCCCATTTTGGATTCGTATGTATCGTATTTTCAACATTCGAACTATCTTTTTTGAGTAATTCCGATTTTTCAGTAACTCCTGCTCTAGATTCGTATATCGCATTTTCAACTTTCGAACTCTCATTTTTGACCAACTCCCATTTTTGACTAACTCATAGAGGTCCCCTAGAATATTAGCAAGTGAACACAAGCCAAAAATGAGCATACGGATAGTCAAATGCGACTTGCGAAATTGGAAGGTGTCATTTTACATGAATTTATTCATCACTTTGTTCGCGAGCCCCGAACACGTGGTGACCCTGCAGTTTTTTTGAACACGGACGACATCAAGCTAGTAACCTCGTAAGTGGTACTTTGTCCAGGCTGATACATGACCTTGACCAGTCTGACAGAAAGAGGAGATGTGTCACATAGGTGTGGGAGTTTTGCTGCGGATGTTTACCACAATTAAATGCTATCGGCATGTGTGGTCACCGTGTGGTTCAGCTCGTGCAAGTATTTCTGGTGCAGTGTCGTTTTTATCCCTTGCCGATCTTATGCCCGCGCATGTGCGAACGATCGAACTTGGTCCGGAACCTGAAACCACTTTCTGTCTGAGATGTGTTTTTCATTCTCTTGTGTGGTATATGATTCGCTTCTCATCATAGCTTGGGGTATCCTATCTACGTCTTTCATATTTGATATAAAAATATATTTCTGACAAAGTGTTTGGAGTGTGCCTTTGTCAAGTGCTGACATTTCGGCAAATAACTACGTCCAGTCAAACTGCCAATGACCTGCACATGCACGTTCAATGAACCAAAATGGTGACCGCCCTATGTTCTGACACCCCTACATTACAAAACCTTATATTTCCACAACCCTATGTTCCGATACCCCTATTTTCTACACCAATGGCCCTAATGAAGGCTTCTGCAGGAAATAGTTTTCCTATTGTCCAGTCCTATCTACAATATGATTTCTGAAATGTAATGCGCTCTATAAGAAATAAATATTATTATTATTATATGATAAATATATATAAACGATTTACATGTCGCTGTACACGCCTGACTTACCGCTGGTTGGTGTTCTGTAATTAAAGAGAGTCATGGTAAAATGGACGACAAATCGTCGACGTTTGTGCAGAAATAAATATTTGATTTATTCCTGATGGTCTACATTTTATGATCTACTCTTTCATAAAAAGACCACGCTGCATTGTGTTGTATTGTAATATTTGAATCCACATCATCTCAACATATTCATGTCATAGGACACGCTTCTCATCCAGATGAGAATTATGAAAAAATGATAAAGCAATACTCTTATCTTTTATTTTATTTTACGCCCAGTTAGAATGCATCTATATGCTACTACCTGAAAGCTTCTTCGATTCGGCCCTTCAATGATTTTTTATAACGGAATATCTATTTGTGAGCAAATAAAATGTATGTCTCAATCGTTTGACTGCCATTAACTCTGAAAAATAAATAGAAATCGCATTCACACTATTTTAAACTGTGCAAATTTCGATCGGAAATATCGCAACGTTGTCACAGGAAGTACTGAAAACTGATTTCTGAACAGCGATTCTTTCTAAGAGAGTCTACGTTTGAGCGCCCACCACAAACCTGTCGGCGATAAGATCATGTTCTCGCTTTTTTTTAAAATCATCTTTGAATTAAAGTATGTGCGGTAACAATCATACCTAAAATGAATAATACCGAGCTGCCCTGAAAGTTAGTCACTTTAATACAGTTTTTAAGGGATTCCATCCCAGTATTCGACAGAGAATTCTTATTAGTTAAAGAGGCTATTTCTTGTCTTTGAACCTTAAAACGGTGCCAAAGAGATATTTTCAGAGCTCGCACTTAATTCTCTTCAACTCAAAATCTGGATACATATATCATGATCTTATGGAGTAAGTAAATTTTGTCTGGAAATGGGTTTTAAGTTCCGCCCTGTTTACATCTTGAAATTGATTACTGAGATTAAGCATAATCATCTCTTTCGGATGTAATGTCACTTCTGCATGATGATATTCACATGGATAAATCATGTACTATATTCCATTTACAAGGGTTTGATGTTTTCTTCGGAAAAGGTCTTGCTCCAAATCACATAAAAAATTTCTAAACACAATGTTTGGCACACAGTTTTAAAAAGACGGCTCTAATGGAGTATTTTTCTGTACATTAGTGTTTTTGAATAGAACAGAAAATACTTAAGGTTGGCCATCTTTCTAAACTTGGAAGTTTCAAATAGGAGTTTAAAAATTTAAATATAATGATCTTTTAGAAGATATTCTATGTGTTGGACATATGGGTAACGGAACATAGGGTTGAATTACTGCAAACGAATCAGTCATTAAAGAATCGATATAGTCATCATGGCCTCATGTCTGGGCAGACTTCTACATGTTTTAAACCTTTTATCACTTCTTGAGAGTATAACATAGTTTTATACAAAGAAGGAATTCAACATTATATACCACTGCTATTACATTAGTAGTAATCGCCTTGATTTGTTAGGAGGATCGGAATCTGCAACAGAACCGGATCGGCAGCTGCCAATCTAATGCCGGCGAAGTATGTGCGGGGATATGATCGGAAGCGGGATAAAAGCTGCACTGCGCAAGTTTACTTTTTCGTGGACCCGCTAGAGCATCACACAGGAATTACCCGAGAAATCCGATAACGTCATGTGATGTATCTATGACGCGTTCTGACGTAGAATGGCCAAAGTAGGAAAACGTGGCTAACTGCAATGAAGCAACTTGGGGATGCCTACACAAATACTGAAGACCGCTAAGAAAAATGTCGGCGGTGAAACTTTGAATGGGAGTTCGAACATTACGAGAGTTGAAAATGCGACATACGAATCCAAAATGGGAATTCGAATTTTGGCCTTATACAAATCCCAAATTGGCGTTCGAAAGTTGAAAATGCGATAAACGAATCTAAAATGACAGTTCAAATTTTGGCCTTGATTACACACCATAGTTAAGCAACCCCAATACTTAGGTAATTTATACACCGTCTTATCATATTTTAAGCTAAGCTATCAGCGACGCGGACCGTATCAGACAGGTCGATTTTTGGCATCGTCCAGCGTCTAGCGTTTGTCGTCCATTATTATTTTTTTACATTCAAAACTTCTTTTTAAAAACGGCTCTTCAAATTTTGCATACAGGTACCCGGGGATGACCATAATCCGATTTCTTCAAATTGTATAGATGAAGTATGCAAATTTGTATTTTTTGAGAATAATTTCGCCATTTTTGGGCAGATCTTGATTTACCTCTTTTGCGCTACTAAATTACACATTAAGTACCCCATACAGGTTATTGCTTTTTTGAGACACTAACACAGTTATAATTAAGTGTATATTTTCATTACAACGTAAATATTGAAAGAAAATCAGTAAATCCGTTACAGTCGATTATTCAAGGTATGAGCCAGCCGACGTGCGTCCAATGGGCTCTGGGACAGAAATTATGTACACTATTCAACTGTGGATTAATGTAACAAGAAACTTGTTTTACCAAAACAAATTGTAATGGCTTGTCAGAATATTTGCGGCACTACGAATTACATGTGCACATATTCAATAGTCGTTTTACAACCGAAAAAAAAATAAAATTTACGTGTTTTATTTTTATTTTTAGGTATTGACATCTCTGCTAACGCTATCAAATATGCACGTCAGCACAACTCTGTCGGTGGAAAGACCCAATACCTTGTTGCTGATGCTTTGTGTCTTCCAGAGACTTTCAGTAATTTTGAAAAAGCTTTTACAAAGGTTTTCTGTAGCTGTGCTCTCCAATGGATGGATAACAAACAGAAAGTCTTTCAAAATGCCAGCTGGTGTCTGAAAGAGAATGGGTCATTTCTAGTTCATGTTCTCCGAGGAGGAAACTCATTTGGTGATGTTTATCACAAGATTATAGAGCTTCCTAAATGGATAAACTACTTAAAGGTTGAAAAAAGACTTTTATAGATATTTCTAATTCTGAATGATTCCTTTTGCATGCCGCATCTATGTATTAATCTGAAAAGGAAACGCCTCAGCCTGAGATTTGGCTCTTCTAAGAGAAATGTCAAGTCTTTTAAATTAATTAGATTAAACAAAATGAGTACCTTTTAACGGTCCCTTTTTGGTCTACTTGTTCGACAAATAAAGAGAATAATCAACATTTACTTGCTAAATAAATGCTGAAACAGTGTTCTTCGTTTTGTATTAGTGTCATTTCGAATTCTTTACCTTTAAAATAATTTGCATTTAATTGAAATTAACATAGTTTACAACCTCACTATTTTTCATCTTGTTTATTCATTAACTTTTTTTTAGGATTTTCAGCCTACGTATTGTCCGTTCTTGGGAAGCTTGGAAGATTTGACAAACATAATATCACAGTGTGACTCTCAAACCGTACAGTTTTGTGCATTCACCAGCTACGAATGAGAAACACAAAGGTAACATGTTTAATACTGTGTTCTTTTGCATAATGTTATTATTGGCATTATAGTGAACTTGGTAAACAATATGAACTGCGTAAGGGTACCTGGTACGAAAACTAAGTGTATGAACAGAGTACAAATCAAATGATAAATGTAGCATGCGCCTGGAGGCAGATATTCGGACTGTCGAAATTGTAAATTATATTTTTGGTCTGCCACTTTTGGAGGTTCATTTTGAAGCTCTCGGGGCAAATAAAGTTTTCAACGGATTACCACTTTGAAAAATGAACATTGAATTTTTCTCAAAACATTTAACATAGTGATTGCTGCCATTTTGAACTTTGTATGGGTAAATATTGGACAATGTGTTCGCTAAAATCAAATTTGTAAGATCAGCCAAATTCCCACTTTCCAAAAAGAATGGTTCAATAACAGAACCAAGTTTCTACATTTTTCTTTCTGCGTCGTCTCTTCATGTCGTCCAAAGCGTCTTTTCGAAACGTTCTGAGATAAAATTTTAAATCATTCAATTTCAAAACGCATACTACCTTAACATGCACGTGAGAATCAAGGATCATGTTTCATTGCTATTTACAGTTACCTACTTATTTTTGTAAGGTTTATCAGGAAAAGAGCTTGGACACGAGAAATTGTGTGATATATTAAACTGTTCACGGTTTCTTGAGTTGTTTAAAACAAATTGATTAGTGTATCTTTGTGAAAATATTAGATAATCAATTTTGTTGGTGGACAGCTGATATAAGTTCCGCCATTTCCGTACTGATCGGGATAGTCAACATATAGATATGAAAATCTTCCATTTTTCATTGAATGCATATATTTTCAGGATATTCCTATTCTTTAAAACAAGGGATCATTTACATGGCATTACTGGAAAAATATGCCAAAAATTAGCAACCGAAGACAAATAGATAAACATACTCATGCAGCAAAGAGTGCCAATTATGCTGTTACAGAATTACAATCTTACATTTTTCGAAAATTAGTCAAAGTTCATGTCAGGAGTTCTAGGCGTTGAATATGCTCAGAGCTCATCTCATATGATCGCTAGCAGATTACAAAATCATTTTTCTTACTTTTGCACAAAATCAAGGGTAATAATGCACCTCCATTTTTTCACTTCACCAGCTGTTATGAAACCTTTACTGACACACTTGGATTACATACCTACAATGTTACATGAAGATTTCCTGGAAGACTGTTTGAAGATGTCTGTCCAAGCATCGGCTTACTCGGAAGATGGAGTTCCCATTTGGCATTTTGATGCATTCAACGTAAAACTGAAAAAGTAGTACCATTTGCTACATACATTACAGTTGATGCTGTTTCTTCTACAATTGCAATAATTGATTACTTTCTTATTGAAATAAGTAAACTTAGGCAATGTATAGACTACTTATTCTACTGCATCCAAACCAATTAAGACAGAATGGTTATAGGCTCTGTCCACTTTAGCAGGATTTAACATTTGTTTAATCAATATGTGCAACATATTCAGTATAAAGCACAATGTGTTATGATGACCATAATTTTCTTCGGCACTTTGATCTGCTGCATTTGAGAGTAATATTTCGTGACGTATCTACTATTTCAAAGACACGGCACTTTCAAAGACTCCAATATGGACCAGTGTATTTGATACATGTTCACCGGACAATACCTTCCCATATGTCGAAATGGTACATCTATTCTTAAACCGCTTGTCTTATACCTTTCAGATTTAGTACGATAAACGTTCTCTAGCTCTTAACAAATGAGCATATCACTTGATGCTAATATTAATATATACCGACAAAATAAGCAAATGGTTAGAAGTAAAATCTTCGCCTACACAAGGGAGATAATGATTGTGCCTTGTACAAATGAAAAATCGTCATTGTAAATGATTGCATATTACGAACTTTTATAGGACACGTTTTCAAGATAACTACCTACCCTTAAAGAAAAATCACACATCAGGTAGTAGTAAAGAACTATATGTTATTAAAGATATTCTAAATAACCTACATTTTCGTAACTCATGGCCTCACTTAATTAAAAAACATTATTTTTATGGTAAATATTACAATGTACGCATTACGTAATAGAGCCGACTGTTTATAAATATATGAGGGGAAAAATATGTATTTTGCGTCTCTTAACCAAATTCAGTATGGGTTATATTAGTCCCTTTTCTGGTTCCATTTGGCAATCGAGTCTACCCGATCAGTTTACATCTCGTCTTCCATACACTGTGGACCATATGACATGGGTAATACCATATTTGGAAAAGCCATCGGTTGTGATAATACAAACTGATCTGGGTGCACG
>LD389715.1:0-12946 GCA_001465055.1 Ptychodera flava
TTCCTTCCAAGGTTGCTATAGCTCTAACACTTGTATCTTCCCAGCAGCCAAGATTTTCAATATTAGGAGCTGACGGGGATGTAAAGCATTTATTGGTTAAACTAATAAAAAGCAGTTACTACCTTTTGAGTGAAACATTCTAGTGTCATGAAGGAAGCGTTTGCCATATGACATTATAAAAAAAGCTCGTTCAAACGGTTTCAACTGATTAAGGTAGAACACGCCTTGGGTATTTATTCAGACTCTCAAACTTTCCAACTCTTTTCTGATCAACAAGTTGTTGGGTTAATTTTAAAGCTCTTGCTGTAAGAAAACGTTTCAGCTGTTAGTTTTTTGAAAATCGATAATTTTATTTTTCCTCATCACGTAGCGTTAACACTGGGAAGGCGGCCATTTTGAATTGCAAATATCTGGTAATCTCAGATAATTTGTATTTCTTTTACCAAATTTTGTACGTTGACACCTGTTTTTTTATTTTTTATTTTGGTAAGAAAATGGTCGAAAGTTTCACTGAGGAAAGTTTGAGCAATTTAAGTCTTTCACTTCTGAGGTTCATTTCACTTTAAACTTGAATGTCAGAGGACGGCTTGCAAAGTGTGAATTGATACGTACACACACACATATCTATAATTGTAGCACGCAGCAGAATATGTCCTTTTAAGTGACCAATGAAATTTTTCTCCGTGTCAAATGTGAAAGTTGTCACGATTACGATTTTGGCGCAATAAGACGAAATTCATAAGCAAAATGTAAGCTATAATTTTGATGATAAACTCAGAACACAAAGCGTCAATCAAAGCGCAATAGAGCAAACATTGCTTTGCAACATAAGCGTGAAACATTGCTGGCTATTTTATCCCCATTAGGGTTAACAGGTGTTTTTCGTTTAGTTGTCAATAAGATGGTTTGAAATCCAATGCAACTTATGTAAAAATGCTAACCAACATGTGACAAAAGCGTTCTTTCGAACTTTTGTGATCAGCACACAACTTAGACTTTAACACGTAAATGAGCTGTAACTCAAATATGGCCAAATTAAATGTACAGATTTTAATATCCTGGATATAATTAACCATTCCATCACCAAGGGTTGAAATAGAGACGACAAAATGGTGGTGAGGGGAATCCCTAATATCTCCCCAGTTGGATATTGGTTGCTTGGCAAAATGCAGAAAGATACAGCTAATTTGGACTTTAAAGGACAAATGTCGCTCTTTATAACCTTTTTGTGATCTCAAGGAAACATTAATGATTATCACAAAGTCATTCAGTGTACAGACTGACGATGGTATATGATAATAACAACTGATTGAGATTAATAAGAGACGTATTATTGTGCCATCTCTATCGTTTAAATAGCAACTGTTCTGCCCAACCTCCATCTGCAACCTGAAACTATAAACCCTCGAGAGTATACACTGAAACCAAGCAAAGCTCGCAATATTCGCATCTGATTATTGACACAGAGGGCGCTCTTCTAAATGTAAACGCCAGTCGTCTTCGAATTCTTTCCTAGCATTCTCGTCGTGTTTGCTTTTCAATATGCATGGCAGATTTCTCTCTTTTTCTATTTTAAAGGCGTGACGTTAATGATATCTTGTATCAATGACGAACTGGAAAATAATGTTTACTGGGTAATGGCAGTGATATATTTTATTAATGACGTGCCATGAAAGACAATTTTGCATGTTTCGTATTTGTTTCTTTACAAGCCCTAAAAAAATGGCGGCACCCGTGAAATCAGTCGTCGACATTGCAGTATTTTGAACCTGCGCATGCGTAGTCGGTTGGCCACAAGCGCGAGAATTATTTGTTTAGCATGCAATTTATTGTATGAATCATTTCAGTCATGGTGTCAACTCCAGACATCTATCAAAGTTGAAATTTGGAAAATAGGATCTTGGTGAGAGAACAAGCTAGTTCATCTTAGGGGATAACAAAGAAGCTGAAAATGTCATTACGAAAAAGATTGTGTCACACGTTTCTTCCACCTATTTTTTCTGCCATTGAAAACTCTACAACGACGTTGAAGAATACTGTTTCGACTGAGAAAAGGTCTATGTTCAAATGAATTATCTACTTCGGCCTGTCCTTTCCGTACATGGAAGAACATTTCTTGATCTGTTCAAGGTAAGAATCACTGTAATTGTATTATCATTTTTGGAAATATGCAATCATGGTAAGCAAAACATCCTGGCTATACCAAGGTAGCCACATTGACACGAATTATACTATTCTACCACATCCTTAACCACATGTAGTTGACAAATTCAACTCACCAGGGACATTTGGTATTCTGTAGACCTGATTGGCCCATCCACCACCTCTACCGTCGTCGGCACAATTGTCTGCTTCACCATATTTCTGGTAAGTGTCCTCAGCAATAAAGCTACTTGCACACCACCCTCCAGCTTGGAGGGCAAAGATTGAGTAACCACGATCAAGTGCAGCGTTTTTACACTTTCTAATGGCATCTTCCCTTTCAACGTAGTTACCATCCAGCCTGTCATCTTTTCCTTCCAACGTTGCTATAGCCCTATCGCCTGTGTCTCTCCAGCAGCCAAGATCTTCCACCTCTGCGTCATAAGAATATGACATCAAATCATTTCCAGCAATCGTTATCATTCAAGGCAAGTAAGTCGCCAGGTTCAAATAAGAATAATCATGTGAGTTTTCTTTTTTAAGTTCGTGAGACAATTTGTTAAAGATAAAAGAATGCTGTTTATCCAACATGTTTGCCTGAAAACATCTTGCCAATATTTTTGAAAACAATTTGCGATGCAAACAGGAAGTCAAGTTTCTTTGTCAATGTTTGCGGCGACACCTTTTTTCAAATGATTGACATAATTGCGAGTGTACAACGTGACATGGTACAGGTGAATACTTATACAGTCTTCAGAGACTTAATTATATTCTTACGTTTGTCGAATTTATGTACATTCTATTTTCTTTGTAAAAAAAATTATCTCCATTTCCGCAAATGATCCTTATTAGCTACAGTCAATGTAATTAACTTAAGTACTAGTAATACTTACGATCGAAAATTGGTATCCTGTAGACTTGACTCGCCGCTGGCCCGCCCTTTCCATCATCAAGACAGTTTTCTGATGGACCATACATTTGATAGGTATCTTCAGCATCTGCGCTAGAAGCACACCATCCACCATCTTGAACAGCAAAGACATCGAAACCACGTGACAGCGCAGCTTCCTTACACTTCGTGATAGCATCTTCCCTCTGGTTATACCAACCATCAAGTCTGTTGTCGTGTCCCTCCAACGTTGGTATCGCCCTGTCATTGGTGTCTGCCCAGCAGCCAAGATTTTCTAATCCAGGAGCTGAAGAAGAAAAACCAAAGATGACAATGAGTTGTGAAGAACAAGTCAATGAATGGAATCGCGGATCTCTAGATTACTACCATGTTCGTTGTTACACATATTTCTTATTACTCTGCGCCCATGTTCCCCATATAATTTTAATCAAGTCTCTCAGACCTGCTCTTTGGCAGCAAACTTACTATGATGCAGTACGGTGTCAGGGAAGGATTATGGTTACAGGAAAGCGTGTTACAGGCTATACGGTCGTGCAATATCATGGTTGATTTTACACCTACGTGGCAATACCCTTTTGCGCCCCTCTGCCCCAGGGCTAGCCATTTTATTCGGTCGCAAGCGATTTTGCTGATATTACCGTATACTTCAAATGAAACGATTATTGTTCATAAATTAAATACAAATATGCCATGACGTGTCAGTCTTTTGGCAACACAAACATATGATAATTGACGTTGTGAGAACTAAGTTTCCAACACGGAATATTATGATGTTCTTAATTCAGTAAATACTCTTTTCCATTGTAGTAAATGGTCACATATTTAGACAATATTATAACTTAAGTATATCCGTAAGTACTTGACAGAATTTTGTAACATACAGAGTTTTTGATTTCTACACATGTTTTCAGACTTCCTTAAGGTAAAGGCAAAACAAATAACTAAATTCCGAAATGAAGAGGGGATGTTATACAAAACTAGACGTGTCAACAAAACTAGAATGTGTCTCATGGCTAAAACCGCTATTTTGAGGGACCCTTATCGAAAATTAGACATGTTCCTTGCCTATTTGGGCGCTTCTTTTTGCTGCTCTGTTGTTCCAAGGAGACGAGAGCAACCAGTCCATATCTGGATCGGTGACGTCATTGCACGTACTGTAACCAGTTTGAGCTATTGCTCGATCAAATCAAAACAAACTAAACAAAATGGCATGCAGCAGCAACTAAACATTTGCAGTAACTGTCTTCTGAAATTAAATGTCATCCGTATGACGGTTTACTCAAAAAATGTTTTAAACTACATTTAAACACGTAACGACACCATCCGTGCGAAAAAGACTGGGGAAAAATGACGGTTGCTTGTCCGTTTGGGACTGCGGCGGAGAGAAGAGAAACGCCCTTAATTTAATAAAATTGAAAACAGAGCAACTGAACCATTCTTTTTAGTCATCATTTCGACTTGTATCAAGTGTATTGGCCTTCCTGGACAGTTGAAGGTAGGCAGACTTACCAGGAACATTGAGAATTCTGTAGACCTGATTGGCCCATCCACCGCCTTCACCATCACCAGCACAGTTGTCTGCCTCACCATACTTTTGATAGTTATCTTCAGCATTTCTACTCGATGCACACCAGCCACCGGCTTGCACAGCAAATACAGTGAATCCTCGTGACAATGCAGCTTTCTTACACTTATTGATTGCGTCTTCCCTTGCAGTGTACGTACCATCAAGTACGTCGTCCTTTCCTTCTAAGGTTGGTATAGCTCTGACGCCAGTGTCTGTCCAGCAGCCAAGATTTTCTAATTCAGAAGCTGATGGGATAGAAAAGTCAGTTAAACTTATGAAAGAAATTTTCAAGTCAACAATGCTTACTTTTGAAGAATTCAGAATAGTGTGAGAAGTACAGTCCTGATGAGATTAAATAAAAACCAGATATGAACTGAATGTGCTCACGTGTTTTACAACAGGTCAATCAATAGTAGTATGCTTCACAGAACAATAAGATATATGTTATCACTAAATGAAGCAGGTTTTTTTCAACATCGCACAGTACTCTCAGATTTTAATCACTAATTACATAACTTTATTAATATGCAAATGAGCTGTTCATTAACTTGACACTGCTCAATGCTTCATGGGACAATTAGATATCCATCAGATCAACATTTGTAGCACGTTTTATTTAATTTAATGCAGTAATTTTAGAGTAATGTCACTAATTACAAAGTTCATTAAATATGCAAATAATCCCTATATTAACTTGACACTGTTCAATGATTCACAGCACAATTAAATATTTATCAAATCAATATCTGTCTGTCTGTCCGTGTGTGTGTGTGTATGTTAGTGTGTGTGTGTTTCTGTCTGTCTGTTTACACGATAACTCTAAAACGCCTGAACGGATTCAGCTCAGATTTGGTACACAGGTACCATATGCTACTTGCAAGAACTGATTAGATTGTGGATAGTGTTGCTTGCATATTAATGAAGTTATGCAATATTGTTTTTTTCCGTACAATGGTTTCCCTATGGAGACGGTAATGACAGTGTAGACATATATCAAGAAATACTGCACCAAATTTCATGAAACTTTTCACAGATGACAATCTCGGAACATTATGATGATACTGTGAGTGTCATGTCAATTATCTTCTCATTTGCATATTTAATGAACTTTTGTTATTAGTGAGATAACTCTGAAATTCCTGCACCAAAGTTGATGATACTTGCCACAAATATTGATCTGATATATATCTAATTACTCTCAGAAGCATTTGGCAGTGTCAAGCTAAAAAATAGCTCATTTACATATTTTATGAAGTTTTGTAAATAGTGATATAACTCCGATATAACTTCACAAAATGTGATAAAATCTGCTGCAGATACGGATCTGACTGATATCTAACTGTAGTGTAAAGTATTTAGTTGTGTGAAATTAATTAAGGGTTCATTTGCATATTTAATGAACTTTGTAATTAGTGATATTATTCTAAAATTACAGCGTTAAATTTGATGAAACTTGCTACAGATGTTGATCTGATAAATATCCAATTGTACTGAGAAGCGTTGAGCAGTGTCAAGTTAATAATTAGCTCATTGCATATTTCATGAAGTTTTATAATTAGTCATATAACTCCGAAACTGCATCAAACGTCATGAAAACTGTTGCATATACTGATCTGACAGAGATCTAACTGTGTTGTAAAGCATTTAGTAGTGTAAAGTTAATTAAGAGTTCATTTGCATATTTAATAAACTTTGTAATTAGGTATATAACTCTGAAACGTGCTACAGAAATTGATTTGATAAATATTTAATTGTGCTATGAATCATTGAACATTGTCAAGTTAATTTAGGGTTTATTTGCATATTTAATGAACTTTGTAATTAGTGACACCACTCTAAAATTACAGCATTAAATTGTGCTAAAACGTGCTACAAATGTTGAACTGATGGATATCTGGTTGTCCTATAAAGCATTGAGCGGTGTCAAATTAATAAACAGCTCATTTGCATATTAAATAAAGTTTTGTAATTAGTGATTAAACTCTGAGAGTACTGTGCAAAGTTGAAAAAACCTGCTACATATAGTGATAAGATATATCTTATTGTTCTGTGAAGGGTACTACTATTAATGAACCTGTTGTAAAAGACGTGAGCATATTAAGTTCATATCTGGTTTTATTCGTGATTTTGAAAGGGTATAGTTAAAAGTTCTTTTAGTTTGAGCAAATGTTTAGATCTTTCATTTTGGAGGTGCATACTACTAGATGTAAACACGTAACGACTACCTTAAGCCTCTATTCGTTCCATATTTGGTAAAATTATTTACGACAATCATTTAAGTGCCATGAAATGAAACGTTCAAGCAAAATGTAAGCTGTTTGCATGATAATAAAGTCACACAAAAGATTCGTAGAAACTGATTTTAAAGGTAAACTGTCACCTATTTCAATTTTGCCTCAGTTACCATGGAAAGAGAAAATCTAAGAAATCACAGATTTTAAGCGGATGGCCGCTTTTTAAAAACAGCGCCCTCATATGGGCATTTTGAATACCAACGAACACCCCTTTGACCATATATGGGCATATTTAGATTACAGGCGACTGTATACCTTTAAATAGTTTAAAACTACAGAACAACGTAGGTCGTCGTACCGTAAAACTTTGACTTTAATTGTAAATGCTTCATGATGTTGCAATCCATTGCACAATCTTTATAACAATTATTTTCCAAGAGTGTGCATACTTGTTTTCGGGGGTTTTTTGGGGGGTTTTATTTTGTTTGATTTTTTTTTTAAATTTTAAGGATGGCCTCATGTAGGACATGAAATCAATAATTACAAAAAGTGTTTCGTAAAAGGTTCAATGGATCTTATTGTGTATGCAAAATAAAAACTCCTCTCCAATACACTCTATTTAAAGACTTTGACTAACAGCAAACGCCAATGGGTACGTATAGAAAATATTGAAATGACAATATCCATGAAAGGTGATTTCTTTTCTATTAAGACTGTAATATTGTTAATAGGACAGCAAACATTTATGTCTACAAATAAACAGATATTTATGAATAATAACATATGATGGTAAACAAAACCGTACATTGACAACAAACCTAAAAACATGACAGCCTGTACGATGAAAAGAGAGAGACTTAAAATGCAGACTGCTATGTTTGCTTGAAGAAATAAGGATTTATCAATGATGACATACTGCTGACACACTTAAGTTCAAACGGACATGTAAGCTGTGTGAACAATATCGGTGAATATTGAGAAGATCGTAGAATATACGAACAAGAAGGTATAATAATGGAATGATTTCGTCGGAAATATCGATTTCGTGGAAAACATAAACAAAAACATACTCAAAATGTGTATATAAATCTTATCTCATATGTATCATCTATTTACAGACCTTTATGCAAATTAGTTAGTAAAGGAAGTGCAAGATGTTAAAAGTTATCGCAATATTTAATTTCATATCTAAAGTGAGGCAAAATTAAAACCGAAATAGTTTCGTTTCCGAATATAGTTTTTGCTCTGTTATGCCACGCTGGCAGCAACACAGAGCTGAACAACGCCTGATCCTGGGTCATCTCTCTCTCTCTCTCTCTCTCTCTCTCTCTCCTTTCGCACGCCATACTAGGCTGCAAAGCTAGACTTGTTGTGCTACTGGTAATTTGTGCTTTCTATTTTGGGCCCTCTGATCGATGTTTTAGAATGTCGTCACCACTGTATATAGCCATTTCTCAGCGCAGCAAGGGAAACATTTTGAAGGCGGTAGCTGTCAGCGTCTGCTGCCATCGAAAATCGTGATAAATATCGGGAGAGTTATGTGACGTGAACAAGATTATCTCCACTTAACACTGCAAAAGACAACTTAAAAGTTGCATTTTATCATACATAAATTATCAATCGGCCAAAATAATGTACAGGACCGTCGCTGATGCTATGGCTCGTTTGCAACACGGTACGACATATGGCGTCATTCGCCACTGCGTTCAAAACGTTAATTTATGACGTATTAGCACTTATTTTGTAATTTTTACATGACAGAACAACGTGCTCTTCATTTCAGTGGAAGAAGAGCAGATTATATCGCTAAAATGTGGTGAATATGGATGGAAAAAAAATTTCGGCAGGTGCCTGTCCATTGACACCCCGCTTTATTAATGGATATTAATTATTATTTATTCTTTTATGGATATTCATAAACGTCTCTTTTTTCTTTAGGTTACATACACTAGATGTAATATATGGAAAGCTACCGAAGTTAAGTTTTTTTATAATAGAATTAAGTGAAAAAGTGGCCACTTCGGCATACTTCTTTTCAATATGGTTCTAAGAGTGAATAAGAACAGTTCCATATCTAATTTTAGAGTGCTTTGCTCTTTTTATTGCAGTGAAATGTTGCAGTAACGATAAAATACACTGTAATTAAGGGGATAAAAAACATGGTATTTCAAGAGTTACCAATATGATATTTTTGAATAATCATATGTCGAACGTTTACCGCTATGTTCCGGTCTGCATGTACCAAAGTAAACGTACCACCATTATTTAGAAATAGGCTACTATAATAGCCGGTATGGTAAAAATAGTACAACTCACCAGGGGCATTTGGTATTCTGTAGACCTGATTGGCCCATCCACCACCTCTACCGTCGTCGGCGCAATTGTCTGCCTCTCCGTATTTCTGGTAGGTGTCTTCAGCGATAATACTAGATGCACACCATCCTCCAGCCTGAAGGGCAAATACTGAGTAACCACGATCAAATGCAGCTTCTCTACACTTTGTAATTGCATCTTCCCTTTCAACGTAGTTACCATCAAGCCTGTCGTCTTTACCCTCTAGTGTTGCTATGGCCCTGCTGCCTGTGTCTCTCCAGCATCCGAGATTTTCTAAATCTTCATCTTTACAAGAAAGAAAGTAGCTTACAATATGCGGGATATGAATGAAAGCGAACACGCGTGATCATAATCCGACGATAAAAGAAATTCGATATGTGTCTTCGGTTACAAAGCATCGTCCATCGCCATTTACACGAATCAAGTACCGTACCGCAATTTGATGATGTTCTCATGTATACTTTTTGTCAAATTTTTCAAACAAAATCAATAGAAAAGGCAAATTATCTGAGGAGAAAGAAAACTTACTCTTTGCGTGTGCCAGATGTATAATTGCCACAAAAACGCAGAATGTCTTCATTTTGCGCATTCCTGAAAAAATCTACAAAATACATGATGTGGAACAATATAACACTACCAGAGTACTGCAAAAGTCAAAGTTGTTATCTCCACTTTTTCATGTCAATGCGTATAATTTTCATATCAGACATTTCATTGCACGTTGCATTTTTGCTTTGATGTCTTGTAATCAAGTTAAAGCATACTGAGAATTTGTATCATCCAGTTAGTGTGGAATTTATTATAAAAGTAATGCAGGAAAAGTCATTAAGAATTTGGGTTTTCATATTTCCAGACGAATAAGATGTGATTCGAATTCCAATCAGTGAGAAGGGAAAACAAAAGTTAGTTTGTAATGAAGTTTCGGGGGACGGAGGCCGTTATGTTATTTGCAATAGGTATCCTAAGCGGGAACTTACGTTGGCAGTCATACGCAAAAAACTATTCGTATTACTAAATCACCAAGGCACAAAACCTTACAGTGTACTTCCTATACAATTAAAAAACACAAAAACTATGCAATGAGTTTTGAACTGTAGGGGTTCTTTTTTATCGGAAGGATTGTATTTATCGGAGAGACTTTAATTAACAATATGCGAAACAATAATTATGCGAGATCAATACTTGACGTTACTACGAACGTTTAATGAGAAACAACGTTTTTTAGTGGGATCCAGTGCAGTTATAGTACAACCGACGAGATCAATATTTTTACCTAAAAGACCTTTAAGCCAAAATTAGATGAAACAACAAGAATTGCTAGTCAGTCGTGTGCGCCGCAATTCCCCATGCTATTTTGTAACTTCCTACTACTACACTGTGATTGTGCCGATTATCTGCGTAGAGGATATTTCGTTTAGGAGGAAAAGCAGTAAAAGTCGACAGAATGTCCCTGGAGAAACTTTTCCGTTGAACGTAAACGATGAGGGACACATATTGCTCTCAAATAATGCAAACATTGTACTCAAAACGTATATGAAACAGTCATTCTACGTGCTGCAAGTTCAAATGCGTTCAGAAGCATGCTATCATGAGCAAGACTAAGTAAAATCACGTGTCGACCGAGGCAATAAGTCGTTTGGCAATATTTACCGATATATTATGGTTTTCCCCGCCGATAATAAACGTGTTAACGTCGTGCGAAGATTTGGAAGTGACAAACGTTGAAAAACAGGAGAAATCAAGCAAAATACACAAATCTTCGAGAACGTCGAAGAAATCTATAACGCCTGTTATTCAAATAGGCAACATGGTGGCGTGTCCAAAATGTGTACTCTATTCCGTTCTGCAAATGCGATTTTATTTGGCAATTCGCTCAGTATATAGCGAAGGAAAAGGCGATGTTTTTGCGTTGTCCATGGCTGGAAGTGCAGGATAAATATCTATGATTGTGAGATGCATAAAATATTCCAGTATGAGGCAATTTAGAAAACAATTAAATCTATTTTATATTTTTAAACGTTCTGATGTTGTTTTGCAATGGTTTGCTACCAATTTGGCAAACAAGACGCAAACTTTATCATACTATTTATTTGAATTAAGAAGGATTGTTTTACACTTACAACTTGGCCTACTTGTTAATTGGCCAACTTTAAACTGTAGGCCTAACAGTAAAATTTTCTAATGATACAACGACTTGGAAAAGTCATATTAATAGAATATTAAATTTCAACATTCCTGATGCAGAACAGTGTATATACTTAACACCTCAAAGTACCTGTTGGTCAGACATTTTGGAAATAATAACTCGCGTTATCGCGGCCTGTTTTATAACCTTTTTGCGCAGCCCTCGAATGTTTCACCTTCTTACAGTCTCTCTGTCTCTCTGTTTCTCTCTCTCTCTGTCTCTCTCTCTCTCTCATTTACTTCAAATGCTGCATCGTACTAATAATGGCTTTGCAATGGCATTCCTCCCGATAAAGACATCTTCAAATCAATGAAAGGCCTATCGGTCACAACGTCACATATCCAATCAATCAAGCACACTATAGTCTAGTAATGAATCCCATGTTTGGGGAAGAGTGGAGATTTACATACGTATATATACAGCTTTGCAAGAAAGTTTTGTTGATAGTAATGTATTGCTGTTCAATACTTCCGATGAGAAATGTGAAAACAAGAAACTTACCTTGAGTTGAATCTCTGTGGCAAAGAAGAGTGAACTATTAGCAATGTCTGATGCAAGTTATATAGCTTTTGTCTTCCTAAAATAAACTTCTCTCTAATGATCTAAAAATAAATCAGAGTTCATCACGTACCACATCAACAGACGATGGTATCATCAAGTTTATTAAGTTTATAAAATATTGTGAAGCAGTGGACCTTGTAGTGCTCCATAAATTCAAAAAAATTTCATCCTTGTATCACGCCATGTTTTGGTTCGGTTCCTGTCATTATTATAGAAAAATGATCATTAGCAGTTATTTCGACCATAAAATATTAAGACTGGTTTGGCATGCTACAGAAGTGACATCTAAAGAAAACATGGCTTCTGGATCCAGGTATCATACTCAACATGCGGAAACTCGGAATATAATGTTTCTGGTCTTGATTTCGTCAAATCAAACGAACAGAATAAAAAAGCAGGTTAATTGTCACACTTAGGGGTCATTCTAACATGCAATCCATGACAACACTGTTTGTTACATTCCGTTCATTTTATTCAAAAAACATAAATGTAGTATGTTATATTTTCTGTCGTTATCTAATGTTTCAAGTAAACTTGGGTGCAAGACCTTGCTGAAACTATTATAGATTCTACGGACGTGAGGATGAGGTAGAACAAACCTGTTTTCTTGCACAAGAAGAAAACGCAAAAGCGAACAGTATGTATCAATTGTTTATGCCGCCATATTATTGCCACGTTTCAGTTCCATCTAATATTTCATACATTTGTCCTTGAACGTTGAAAGAAAAATATAGAAATAGGCTTTTCAAGCACAACATAGTAAATTTAGCGCTACTCTTACTTGTACTGGTACAAATATCTATGTAAATGTGCAAAGAAATAAGGAATGTCAATCTTATCTATGTTTAGCTTTAGCTTTAAATTTACAGGGCATATCGAGACATGTATTTTTCCCTTTGTATTTAAAAAACTGCTGCTGGACTGTGTAAATATGATTGGCAGGTTGTCGGTTGATTGATATTGAGAGAGAGAGAGAGAGAGAGAGAGAGAGAGAGAGAGAGAGAGAGAGAGAG
>LD389725.1:18545-32863 GCA_001465055.1 Ptychodera flava
CGTAATAAAATGGCCGCCTGGCCGCCATATTGGATCGTATCCCAAAACAAATCGACGTGCATCTGTATGACATATGAAGTAATCCTTGTACCAAGTTTGAATGAAATTGCTTGTTGCATCTCTGAGATATCTGTGTGAACGGACGGACGCACGCACACACGCACGCACGCACGCACGGACATGACCAAACCTATAAGTCCCCCCAGACGGTGTCCGTGGGGACTAAAAATGCGTAGAGAGTCAATTTCAATGCGTAAATACGCACGATTTTTGCGTAAACGCAAACTCTGAAGGCTGTGTACAATTTTGCTAAGGGTATGTTCAAAAGTTTGCAAACAGTTTGTTAAATATTGAACATTTACTGACATCTGGAATCAAAGTCAAGTCAAAATTCTTTTATAATACTTTTAGGATGATAAACAGAGTTATACTTTTTCAGGAAATTTATTAATCTTCTAACATCTGGTGACACAAAACAGTTTTCTTAAGAAATTTGAAAATATTTGTTCTATGATTCAGCTTAGTCATCTACTCTGAAATGTTGCTAATTGACAGAGCATTTCAACTGCTACTTTTATTTCTCGATATGACAGATGAGTCATCAAAAAGAGATTCTGTTTCTCATCCTCGTCGATCTGGACTATATAGCCACATTAGGATTTTCTTCGGGCAAAGTTGAAAAAAGCATAATGTTAAAAATTTGATAGTGCACCAACAATTTGCTGCAAAGCGTACTTTCAGATATTTTGCATTCCATTATTTATTCTGAACAATAGAAATTGTCAGTACCCATTGGATCACACACAAATCACACAGTTGGGGAAGTGATCTGAGCAGAATTACTGCCGCATTCAAACAGTCCTGTTCCTTTTGTTTTCGTAAATTCATGTTAATTTCTTGATGACAAGCTAAATATAACAAATAAAAAATGTATCACTGAATTGATCTGCTCGAATGAATTCCTGGCTAAGTTCTCTCATAATTCCTAAACAGTTGTAGCGGTTTAAAGTGATATTTCGGAGTAATCCTTCCCCGCTGCAGTTTGAACCTATCCCATAATTGTTTTCTATTGTAAAATCTGGTCAAAATATCAAACTTCTGTCTTGTACTGAATAACAGTTTACTGCCCTTGGTAAACTCACCTGATAAATGTTTCAAAAATTTTACATTTGTATTCGTTGTTACTCCCTTTGTTAGCTGGGCTCCTTTTGTCGGCTGATGATGCGTGGCTTTCGATGCAAGCGGTTTAGGCTGTGCTTGTTTGCTTTTAACAGCAACTTGTCCTCCCATCATAGCTTTACTGGGTTGTTCAGTCACACTTCTCCCTTTCATCTGCACTTGTGGTTGTCTGTGAGTCATTGTCTCCATCCTATCTCCATCTTTCCTTAATTCTTCAGACTTGATTGGTTTACCTGAAGACATATTTAATTGATTAATTCTGACAACAGATGGAGAGCTTCAGCTGCGAATATAAATTTAGAACCATGCAAATCAGATATCATATTATCCTCATTTAACTATACGTTCACCTTCGCCATAGTTTTAGGCAAAAGTAGGGGCAAACTGAATCAGCCATCATTACCAGAAATCTGGTTCTTCCCACAGAGAAAGAAAATTTTCCATTCGACAGGAGCAAATGTATTGTGTCGCATGGTTTCAAAGTGTCGACGCCACAAAAAATTATTATTATTAAAATATTAAATTTAAACACCATCTAAGACTCAAGTAGAACAATATGTCCAAACCATTTAAATGAGTGAAAAGACATAGGGAGAAGCATCGAACACTGTAATTTCATCAAACTCTGTGATTTCATCGAACTCTGTGATTTCAAAATCAGAGTGTTATATAACTTTCTGTGTTTATATATATATATATATGTGTGTGTGTGTGTGTGTGTGTGTGTGTGTGTGTAATGTTTAGCTTCTCTGATATACAAAGATTACATCGCTTGCTTATGTCAGAGTAACACAATGTGCAATGCTTTTTCAATAATTGATCACAAGACATCAAAGACCTGGTCCTTGTCTAAAGAGACCAAACAAACTGTCACCTTTCAATGGGCATGCATGTCCACTGAAAGGTGACTGTCAAGTCAAAAATGTCATTTTACAAGGCCAAGGTATCAACGGAAATCAAGTGAAGGAGAGGGTTAATTTACATCGGCCTCACTTATAACACCTTCAAGTCACGCTTCCGCTACAAAAAATATGAGAGCAGCACTAAATTGTCAAAATTTATTTTGTCTCTTAAAAGACAAGGACCAGGTCTGAATTCCCAACAATGATGCACATTTGTATCATATATTATGCATATTCATTTTATATTTGTGTACGCTATTGTGTGTGGGGGTGTCTGAAAACAATATTCAAGTCGACAATATCATGCAGAATGACTCTAATTTATGTTTTTTAATGAACATTGTACATAATTTGGTGAAATTCCTACCTTTAACAACACCAAGATTCATTTGTAAACAGTCAGGATTTTCTATGAAAACCAGATCACTATCGATGTCACTACAAGGTAGATTTGTCATCTCATCACAATGCTGATATTGATCCTTCGTCTGTCTTTGTGCCGTCATGATGTCTGCAGCTCCTCCAAAAGTCAAGAGATGACTGAGATATGAATGGATACTTTCTGCTCTGGCAATTCTGTGTTCCAAAAGTTCTATATCTGCATCAACTTGTTTACACTTAGGTATGTAGATATCATCAACTTGTCCCAGTAGTTTTATTTCTTGTTGCTTCATTTCATTAATCAACTTTTGATACATTTTCTTAATGTGTCGTTCTGCTGTGGACCTGTTTGCATCCAAGTCTTTTCGAACACCATGTGCTCTGTCCTTCCGTGACTTTAAATCACCAACTTTCTGCGCAATTTTCTCTGAGTGTGCTTTCATTTCTGGCATATACTTCTCCATCGCTGACTCCAGTGACAACATCTTATGATCTGATGGTGTGTGGTCAACCACAATACACTTATGACATATTGGCACTTGACAAGTATCACAGTAGAATTCTAGTTTCGTACTTCGGTGATTCTGACAGAATCTTGGTTGAATCATTCTGAAGTGTTGTGTTGACATCTTTTCATTGTATTCTGCAATTGTCATTGGTTCATGATCTTGGCAGACTCGCACTACTCTGTGGGATTGTATGCAGACATCACAGAAGAATTGTCCACCACAGTCACCACACCAGTACTTGGCCTCTTTCTTACATCCTTCACACACCGTACCTTTCGGACTGACATCACCGATAACTGACATAAGGTCATTCATAAATCGATTGCTGTCAATAGCTGCCACCCCTCCAGAGGGCAAAGGCCAAGGCTTCTTACATGTTGGACATATCAGCTGACCGTTGTTTGTCTTGACCCATTTTGTGAGACAGTGTTCACAAAATGTGTGATAACAAGGCAGTATTTTAGGTGACTTAAAACGCTCCATGCAGATTGGACACAGCAATACCTTGTCATCAATGTCAGTCAGCAGTTTTTCACTGATACCTAATGATGAAGCCATGGCTACTTTTGTCAAAGGAGTACACTGAAAAAATAAAAAAAAACAACATAATAATGATCGATGTTAATTCAATCGTAAAAGAAATGTTACAGGTATCTTTTAATTCAATCTTATAAGCAATGTTACAGGTACCTGTATTAATATTTTACAGTTTATTTTACTGAACAAAGTTTCCTGCCAAAGGTTTATTGACATTTCTGTATCTTTTTTGCTTGAGTGCTGTATGGTCCATTAAGAGTTTTTATTGGTTTGTTTTTTCCTACTTTGCCTTGTTTCATATCCTTTAAACTACCATCAATCACGTTTTGCCAACTCTGTGTTAACATTTTCAATTGTCGCAATGTTTTTAGTGCTGTATTTCTCTATGGGTGTGTTTGCATTAGGACACCTGAATTTTTGCTGATCTACTTCCTGGTACTACAGCCCATCAATTAAAATCAGCATGTTACCTTGTAATTTACACTTACATCTTTTAAAATATCACCCCTTAAGTTTTGCCAACCTTCCCTGTAATGATACATTAAGTCACATATGGTGAAAGTCTTCTCAATGGACCATGTTTTTGTGTTCTTAGTGACTTCTCAGTGGTGGGCGAAACTACCATACAGAGCAGACACACCCGTAATTAAAGTTTCCATATTAATGTAGAAAACGTGGCCTAAATGTTGCACACAATATGTGTTTTCGGATCACCACACATGCATCCAGGGACTGTGTCCTACATATTTCAGTTTGGAGATGATTAATATTTAGAATACAAAAGTAAATGGTTTTTAGTACTATACTCAGTCCTGCAGCCATCCACAGTCCCTCTATCCACGACTGTGAGCCGGCCCATCACAGACCTCAGAAACGATACATTTTTATCTTCAGTGAACTCTTTCCAAAATGCCTAATGCACAGTTGTTGAACTTACCTGAATGCTTCCTGCTTCAAGAGTCACTCTGATGTATCAAGAAGACAGAGTTTGGGAATGTAGCACAAATAAGTTACTCCCCAGTCACCCACTTGACAATGCCAGATACCTGTTCTACCTATACGGGCATGCGCATATGAATGTGACCTGAACTGACCTTTAAACTATATTCTATTGTTGACTTGTACCCAGCAGCATACCAATAATAGATGGCTGTTCTATTGCCTTGTTACACCCCTAAAGAAACCTGAATTTCATACATCTTGAATTAATATTCAACGACCCTGTTTCTTGGCCATTAATCAGGATAGTTTTACAGTAAGTTTGTGTGCAGACCAGTGTAACGCTAATGTTGACGAGAGAGAGCATTCTCAGTTCCAAAGTGAAAACTACTAGATTCCATTTATTTGAAAAAAACTTTGCACCACAATTTACTTAGTTATTGGATTAAACCTTTTCACACCCTGATGCCTTTTCACCCTGATGTGTTTGGACAATGTCAGTATGCTTCTGTGCTGTCCGCACATCACAACATTATTCAGAATTTCATGTTGCAAGTAAAGGTTACTAAGTAAATAGATGTTTTGAAGTAAACAACCAGTTATTTCTTTCCGTTTATCTTTCAATAAACCAAACTTATGGAAAGGTCCAAGCCAGCTTGCATGATATCAGTTTCACCATTTCATGTAGGTTAGTTTGATTGAATCTTTGATCACCGCATAGGCATGATCATCTAAACTGTGTTTTCACCTCCATGCTGCAACTAAAATTTGCCACAACCTGTTGCTTCCTATAACAAAGTTTGGCCTCAGTGATTGAAGAACTTATGGCAGAGGGAGGGTAAACTGTTAAGGTTCCCATGCAACTTAGATTCTAATCTAAATTATTCAAGAGTGTTGTCCAAGTTTAAGCGTGAAATTACCAATATTATGTAGCAAGCATAAAGATAGCATGAAAATGATATTGTCAAACTTTCCTACTTCATACAAACGACATCAAATGAAACGTTTGCTGCCCATACTTGTCAACATTTTGATAGAGACTGACAGGTATATTACATGTAAGCTCCCTGCAGCAACAACAAACACAGTCAACTGTTGAGACAAGTAACTACTTCATACCTTCCTCTGAAGCTGTTCAACTTTGCTTTACAGTAGTCAACAATGCCATGATACATAATTTAGCAGTGAGAGACTTTAGATGGACAGCAAAAGAATAATATTACAATAAGACGTAGCAAAGACTAGGACATGGAAGTAATCTTGATGCAGTTTGATTGCTTGTTATGTGATTCTACACATGGTGTGGTGTATCATTCATCAAAAAGATTTCATAGAGTCAGTTCTGATGGCATCGATCATTTCTTTCTCAACAGTTGGAGAGTCCAGTGGCAAGGCATCCAAGAGCAATTTGTTAAACACATACCAGGCACTGGGGGTCTAGAAGGACACAGTCAAGGCTGCCAGCGGTGGTGTCACAAGAGAACTCGCCAAAGCAAGAATTGTATTTGAAGGCTCCTCCACTCATCCCATCCCCATTTCCAACTATAGTGGTATAGCCCAGTCACTTAAAATAATGAGGTTTGACCGTGATTTGGACTTGGTCAAACCAAGAGATGTTATTGGCCAACAGGAAGCAAGGCCTTGTAAGATCTTGCTGTCATTCAATCAAATTTGAGAAATTAAAATATGGTTACTTGTTCAATATATTGACATTTCCACAAATTTGAATTCAGAATACATAAGGCTCAAAATAGGGACACAAAACAACAGTATACATGTTCATATTGAGATTTACATTTCTGTTGTATGAGGCAAGTTTTTGGTCAAAAAACACAATTTGTTGTCACCATTGTATCCCAGAAATTGTAGCAAACAATCATACCAATGCATGATGCATAATTCACGAATCGAAAAAAATCAGAAACATTATCAAAATCTTGCAGGCAGTAAACTGCAAAACATTTCACTTTAGTATTTACATCTCATGAATAATATTAGAGTGGAACATACCTATTCAAATGTAAAATAAATTCAGGGAAACATAATTTATTTATATATGAATAGCATAGTTCATCATGTCGCATTCATTACAGACATAATGTAAAACGATTTTTTAAACATATTTTTTATACCCTTATGGAATGCAAGGATCATAAAGAATTAAAATCTTCACCTCATTTGGTATGTTTCTTCAAGGTCACTATATCAGGATACCACATTTCATATATTAACAAAATCGAAAAAGAATGTTTAGACAGAAAAAAAGTTATAACCCGAGATCTGTTCATGTTTACAGGCACTGAATGAAAGGGGGAGAAGCTGAGTGAACTGGATGAAAGAACAGCACAAATGATCAGCCGCACACCAATCTAGGGAAAACCACTATAGTACTGTATGTCTGAGAACATCGTATATGGTATATAAGCTTGGCATGCTTAGAAAGTTTACTTTTTTGAATTTCAAGAGAGAAAAAACGGGCAAATTTGGCCATTTGGGGACTGGTTAACCCGCTCCGAAACAACCAATTTGTTTCACATTTCTACAATTTTTTAAAGTCACATCTCCATACAAAAAGTCTTTCATATGTTGTAACACTACTTATCATATACCTACATTCACGTGCCTGTGTAAAGCTATGGGAGAGAGCGCCCTCAGATCGGTGCATTTCTTTTACGTATCACGCCCCGGCCCGGTGCCCAAATATGGGCAATCGCGTGCATTTCTGAACTATCTCGATTCTGGTTACTACGCGCGTTGCTATCCGCAAACGTTTTTTTCGTACACAAAGCCAGCGCGAGATTTGGAAAATGTCTGCTCGCTCAGATCGTAGTTGCGCGTGGCGACAGTGGAGCCGCGCCGGTAAAATCGGCTTTTATTTCTAAATTCTAGTGAAATCCTGTATATACTAAGTGCGTGCCTGTTCAGTATAAATTACAAGAAACTGACATCGCGCTATTGTCCTTCTTACACCTCGATTTCAGCCTTGATTTCTGTTGGTCACGTAGTACGCATATTGCTTTGCGCGTTCTAGAATTCTGCAGGTAAACAAATGACGTCATTATGTATATGTCAATCCGCGACGGGAAGCGGCCATCGTATTTATGAAAAACTGACACAAATGGCAATGAATTTTTGATATCGCACGCATTTTTATCTCCTAAACAATGTTGAATATTATGTAAACTACATATTTATCATTCCATAAGGTATATGATAAAACCTTTACAGCCCTGATACGGCTTTTGCGGCCCTTGGTCGTACGGCGTACGGGCCCTCGCACGCTCGGGCCCTTCCGCCGTACGACCTCGGGCCGCAAAAGCCGTATCAGGGCCGTAAAGATTATTCTAATTGTAATCTCTAACACAGATGGTGAGCCTTTGTCTACAATCTGCAAAAACAATCTGTTAAACAAAGCAAATAAGTTCACATCATAATTTTACAACATTTGAAACTCAGCTGCAGTTAGCTTCATCAGTAAGTTTGAACCATTCTCCTTGACTTTACAAATAGGGAGATGATCTCCAACAAAACAATGTCCCTGGCAGATATTTTATTTATAAATATTAAAATGGGGTGTATGTTGGTTCTCTACCATTTCACCCCCGTGGTTTGACCAAAACCAATTGTTATCAATGGTGATTGTGGATCTGTTTACTTGGAACTGGGGGTGGACAGGTTCATCCTTTCACCACCACAAATTGGTAAATTTTCATTGTCACAATAGCATGGGTGGAACCATATGCAGGGAAATTGGGGTGATGGGTTACTTGGACAGATTCACTTAGTCTCTCATCTCTGATAAAATCTTGCTAAAATCTTGGTTTCTCTCTTCATCATCTCCTGTTGCTAAGCAACTGTAATGCTAATTCCTCTTCATCTTGAAGACTAAGGTCACTTTTCTTGAGTAAATCTCTTGATTTTGTTGATTTGTGTCTTCTCTCTGTTTTTTGTTTCTTTGCTGGTCTGAAATGCAAAAAAAGCAGAGAAAACAATTGTTCAAATTTCTGTCATTTCAAGAGTATGTCATAATGTTATTGATTTTCCTTCCCAGAATTCCTTACAAATAAATGCAATTCTCTTTTGACTGGGCAGACTGAATTATCCTTACACATCATGTACAGGACAGTTTCTCCAGATTATTGACAAATTTGAACATTTTTGACACTTTGATGGTTTTATGTCAGACATTTTGCAACAAACATCATCTAGCTATGTGGTGCAGACCTGCTTTTAGACTTGTAACATAAAGAAACAGACCAATCAGAGACAACTTTACATGATTGTCACAAGGACATTTGTTGTAATTGTTGATACTATTGTAAAATTTGAAACCAGTTGCAAAAGAGAATGAAATGAATGATTTTGGTATGTTAATAGGGTTTGTTGTTTATCATATTATGTCATTCATTACGTTGCACAATGAATTAAAATTCACATTTAAAGTAAATTCTCATTTCAAAATGACTGCCAAACTGAAACCTTGAAACAAAAGTGTCTGTACATGACATAATATCTCCACATCCCTTTTACTTTGCTTTTTGTGCACTCTTGCTTTACTTTGCAGGGAAATTAGTTAATTTGTAACAAAAATCTGACTATCATGAGAGGAAAAACAACTCCATGATTCCTGACTGGCTGTTCAAGCTGAAAACAAAAACAAATGAACTGTACATCTAAACACTGGTGGCGCTCTGACAAGTTCTCTAAAAAAGGCATTTTTCTCGGTATACTTATTGTTCTATGTGTGCACTTATCTAAAACACACCCCTTGAAAATCTTTGTTTTCCATTGAATTTACATTGGTTGAAAAAATTTCTTTCTGTTTGATCTCAGAAATATGCCTGCTTAACACTCATATCACTGTACAGACAAAGCAGAGTATGTCACATGAAGACAGTGACCACGAAATGACAATGCGACAGAATTTGAACCACTAATAAATATTTGTTAATGTAGTACCTGATGTGCTCCTCACTATCATCATCATCATCACTTTGATTGTCATTTTCATCATCACTATCGTCTTCTCTCTCTCCCATCTCATCTTCACTTGAACTCTCAAATCTATCTGGATCATGTGACATATCAACATCAGAGGGTTCAGATTCATCCACGGCAAGTCTGACACCTCCATCTTCATCCTGTAAGCAAGTTACACAGATTGCAGTCAAATATACATACATGTACACAGTGAGGGTTGATATGCATGTATAATAACATATATGAATACAGAATGGGTCAAATATTCAAAGAAACAAGCACAATAAGGTCAAATATCTGCATATATCGAGCCAAAGAGTTGACTCAACTGTTTTAACTGCTTTTTATTTGTACTTTGCTCACATATAATTGCATTCATCGATGTTTAGTTGCATTAATGATGCTGAAAAAGTCTTACAATTTCAAATATTTTGACTCACAATTACATCAAAGAAGTTGTTATCAGGAAGCATTTTTCAAACAATCGATTCATATTTCAATGTATTCAGGAAATAAGTAAATTCTATTGATTTTCAAGTCATTTCTATGTCTTACCGAATCAAGTCCTCCTTTCCGTCTCTGATGACCTCTTTCTTTTCTTCTCTTCTCTTTTTCAAGCTGAAAAAAATTTATTCCATAATGTTTCAAGTTTATTTTGATACAACTTAAAAACTTATATATATTGGCTATATTTTTGCGGAGTACCCTGCATATTCATAGTTTTTTCCTCATATTCATGATTGTTTTAAGCTCCTCCTCAATTAAATCTTAAGAAGCTCTCAACTACTTTTCTTAATTTTTTTCTTGAACCTAAAAAGATTGATTCTTCAAGCAAAATTTGACTATGACCTATATATCAATGTTGAGAATCTGCATCTAAATTCCTAAGTAACTCTTGCAAATATGAACATTTCCTTGAAAGAAAGTTTGTCTCTGAAATTTCATAGTCTCATCTGAACATGGTTGTATGGATGAGCCAGGGAAGTCATGCCTTATTTTCATGGAAAACCATTCCTGGTTTCCATCTCTGTGTATACCAAGTACTAACATTGCAAAGAAATGATGCATTGTGTACACTATCCAATATTACTGTTTACAAATTTCTCCTCATTCAGACAACATTCTGTTGTCAACACTATGATTGGACAAGTTGTTTGACATGTTGAACACTGGGTATTTTCAACATGATTTTAGAAGTAGAACAAGAAAGCTGTATTTCCGACCAAAAAATTGGAAAATGTGTCCATAATTGCGGGTTGTGGAGCTTGAACATGTCTTGTAAATATTTCATCATCTTCAAAATCCATTAATATCTCTCTTACCCTGCGTTTTTCTTTGACACGTTGTTTGAAAACCTGTTTGTCATACTGGTCCTCAGCCTCCATCAGATTTTTAGTTTTCTCAATGTCAATGCCACCTTCGTCATCATCCTGATCTTCAACGATGGTCCGCTGCACTGGAGGAAATTGTTCAACAATCTAGAAAGAGAAACAAACAGACAATACACTGTTATTTTGGAGCATAATGAACAAATGGGCACTAATTTGTGTTATAGTGAGATTTCAGAACATTTTGAAAATTGTCTGCAAATTCCTTATGACGTTAGACAGTTGGCGATTTAATATTTATAAACCATTCTCTATTATCCTTCCTGACTGAAAATTAAAGCTCTATGACCAAACAGTCCTGTGTTGCTATAGAAATCACTATGGCAACCACTCCATTCACACATGGTACCATCTTTACAGTTCATTGATATAAACAGTATTGATAAATATAAGCTCTTTTTGTGTTTATACATATATCAAATGTGAGCTAAAAATCAAATGTTAAATACGAACTCTGATTTCAAAGACACAAACTAATTTGACTACAAACCTCTCCTTCTTCTCCAAAGACCACTTTTTTATTCACTTTGTATTTCTTCCTTGCAAGTTTCTTTGCCATGGCAGCTCTTGTTAAAGCTTTGCCTTTCTTGTTTGTCTTGTCTGAGGAGGCAGGTGTGTTTGTCCGTTCTGTCGTTTTCACTTCTGATTTCATCGCTCCAACATCCTTCGTCTTCTCCTGAACCCGCGGCTACAGGAAAAACATGTTAACAAGAAATTTTGATAAGGATTTTTGACAAGACAGATACTAGTCTTTGATGGCAGCTTAGTGGCAGAGACACTGCAAGGACTGTACATGACAACAACAAACTCTGACATCAATGTGAATATTGGTTCAAAGGTCAACAGATCCCCTTCACCATCAAAGTCCGGGATAACTCTGTTATTTTCAGTGGAATGGCTGGGTCCATACAAGAGGGGAAATGGAGGAGACTGGAAGAATTGGATTGTAGTATTTCTGAGCAAATCAATTTTGGATATCAAGTTTTTAATTATTTGCTAATCTATCTAACATTGCAGTACCTCATTTCACGGTATTTTTTGCTGTTTGCTTACTTTAATAAAACAGTTTGAATAAACAGGGCAGTTTTGCTTTCTACTGACTGAAGCATTTGACAAAATGTTAAAGTTACACTTTGCCAAAACACTGAGAGTAAAATCACCAAAATCAAAAGTTCAAAATTATGATTCATTTGAAAATCACTCTGTACCTTGTCATCCACTGTTGCATCTTCCTCTTCCTCATCACTACTCTCATCATCTTCATCATCTTTATTCTGACTTTTCATCCCGAAGACATCTCTTGTCTTGACTGTAAGAAAATCATTCTCATCATCATCATCATCATCATCATCATCATCATCTGCCTGGTTATGCCAAGAGTCTTTACCCCAAGCAGCCTCTGATGTGAGAGGTTCTGACACAGCCATCTTATCTTCATCAAGATTAGAGCTTTCGTCTTGTTTATCTTGATCATCTTCATCATCAGACTCAACAGCGCCCTCTACAGTCTGTTCTGCTTCAACACCCCCTTTTCCAGATTTCTGTTTTTCTTTGATTTTTTCAGCTTTCTTGAGAAAACGTATCCTCGGTGCTATCGCTAAGCCAAGTGAACTGCAATATCAAGAAACAGCGTTTTTATACATAGTGTCACCAGCAAGGTTTATGTGAATATAGAATTTCACAGTCAGCAACTTGTGCCACATGCATGTACTGCTACAGGTTACGATGAAAGTTTTTTTGTAAATTTTATTTCAACGAAAAAATAGCATGTCTTTTTCATATACAAAAGAAAAACATATAAGAGCAGATACTATTAAAGTTATCATAGAAATAATCAATTATTCTGCTATCAAAATAATGTAATATTTTCCAGAAAGAATGTGCTCTTTCTGCTAATGTTTGTATCAATTTCTGCACTTCAAATGCACTTGGGTGAAAAAGACAAAATTAAATCTATGCTACAAAAACAATTCATAATCTCTACCCTGTCACCCCTCCATCACTGTGACAAGGTCTAGCTTCACCATAGAAAACAAAAGGACACTGCCAAAATTAGGTGAAGACAGGGTTGATGACTGGCACTTCAGACAGAATAAGGACAAGGGAATTATAAACACAGTTCATTTGAAATCGCCAACTTGACAGTAAATAAGAAAACAAATTTTAAGTAGAATGTGCCTCGGGGAAGATGTTCGGACTCTAACACTTTTACAATTATATATTTTTGTCTTTCATCTTTGGTGGCTTATTTAAAGCTCAAGACGTAAATAAAGTTTTCCCTGGCTTATTTTTGTCAAAATCAAAAATTTTTTTTTTTCCATAGAGTTAAAGGGACAAAGTCGGCCATTTTTCAAAAATTTTGTTTGATACACGATACTACTTATATATTGTTTGATATGTTGAAAGATAATGAATGGGTGACCATGCATTTTTAATTCATTTTCGTGATGGTTTCATGTATCGTGTCTAAAACCAGGGTCGAATATATGCATGGTCACCCATTTATTCAGCATCTTTCAACACGTCGAGTAATATGAGTAGTATCTTGTATCAAACAAAATTCATGAAAAATGGCCGACTTTGTCCCTTTAACTTAGGGATTATAGCCATTTTGAATTTCAAGTATCTATAAATCTCAGGTAATTTGTTGCTCTAATACATGTACCAAATCTTGCACTGTGACCCCTGATTTTTTATACTTGATTGTCAAAGGGGTGGTTTCTATCGTCCTTGAGGAAAGTTTGGGCAAAAGTTTGAGAAACACCCCTCAAGCTGTTTACATTCAACAAAGAGTAGCATATTACACCTGCTACATCGCCATGTAACACTGATATGGTAAGTACCGGTATGATGGTTACTTACTGTGCATATTTATCTGTTGGTAATTTCTGAATATCAAAGACATCCTTATTACTCATCAGATAGACTGATCTCAGATATGAAATAAAACACCTCTGTGCTGACTGCTTCAATTCCAAGTTCTTGGCACACATGGATTCTAACTTGGCCTGGATTTTGATTAACTTCTCAGGGTTGACTCTGAAACCAAAACAAAATGACACTCTTATTAGAAAATTAACATTTTTTTCTCCAAGAGGGTTAGAGTTCACTACTACCAGATTGAATTCAGTTGGAAGAATGCGCCATATTTGATTAACTTCAATGTTGAAAGTACTTTCCACAAGTTTTCTATCTAATCTTGTTGGCCATCTGTTTGCCATCTGCCTTTAAACAGAGATATAATTTGTTCCAATGAAAAGGTTCTGTGATTTCTATATCATAGTAACATACATCCCACCTTCAATATTTCTTCCTGCAGCAAAATTGTCAAAATTTTACTGTTATTTTCTTACAGTAAAACACATTCTCTGTGATTTCACTTTTTAAATGGAAACAATGATACCCATCTCTTTTAACAGACGTTCTACAATGTTCTCCAAGAGGGGATTTTTAGTACTTTGTGCCCTGTGGGCACAAAGGTACTAATGTGATGGCGCGGCCCA
>LD389802.1:0-16480 GCA_001465055.1 Ptychodera flava
AGTGATGACATGGTCAACTGGAGTATATTTGAAGGGAGATGTAGAGCAGTCACAGGATGCTGGTGTTTGAAGGAATTCATCAATTTTTAAGTGCCGTAATGCCTTATTGTAATTGAATATACTAATATTTAAACATAGCTTATCTGTCCAGACAAACGTTTTGTTTCACCAAAACTGACAAAAAATGCGCCCAAAATACAGTCGGCATGTTTTATCTTAATTTCAATAAATCTGAGTCAGGTCATCCCTAGGAAGCGGCATACAAAAAGCAATCGGACAAATGGATTCTAAGAAGAATAATTTTGGAATTTTTTGACCAAAACTACCAATTATCCCCCCAAAATACGGTTTGTAGCTTTCGTCACGATTTGTGCAAACTGATACAAATCATTTCTCAGTACAAAATGTTAGAGCTGTTTGACAGGCGCTTCAGAGAAGAACATATTTTTTCAAAAAAAAACAGGAAAAATGCCAACAAATACAAATCAGCTAATTTCATTTGTCTTTGGCTTTCTTTGTTCTACTCTGAACGTTGGACCAACGCAAGGAAAACTTGGCAAAACAAGCGAAGAAGATTTCATTCAATCTTATACGACATTTCAGTGCCTTAAATAGTGTAACTGTACACATTGCTTTATTATTTTTGACTGTATCATTTATCAATTCTATATGAGCGGTTGTGAAATATGGATCTCTCATGAAGGCAATGACGTTGGAAAGATATATATATGCAATCTTGTAAGTACATACTAAAGGTTAGTTATATACCTTGCAATGCTAAATTTATTGGGCAAGCTTTGACGATATTCTTAAAACCCCTTCGAATAACATATAGTGAACTTCTGGGTGAAAGTAATGCTGAATGATGATAGCAGATTTTATTTAATAATACCATAATTATCGATTTGAATTGGCAGAAAATTGTTTTCTTTGTTGGAAACTCAAAGTAAGTTAAGGTGTGGCATGGGAAATGGAGAAGGCGGAAATGAGTCTTTCTTTCTTAACGCATTCAAAGAGTGATGTTTAAATATTGGGTCACAACAACGGGAGGTGGCTTTTCATCTGTATCAAAGGTAAGATATATATCGTTTGATTCAAAAAATTGACTTTTGGAAGATTATTTACGTGTTGTAAAAATGGGTATTTCCGGGCAATCTTTATGTAAATTAAGAATATCAAACTATAACCTGGGTATTAAAAGCGGACGGGCTGAGAATATAGCTAGATAAAACAAATATATAAGATGTGCCAATAAAATCAGGTTTGAACGGCACTTAATTTTTGTTCAGTCTGCCAAGCGTACCAGAACTGATCTTACGAAAAACATCCTATATTATTTTGGGAGATTCCATCTTATAGAAAATTGTCAATTCTTATGTCATAAAAACCCAAGCACCTTAATAAATTTGTCGCAGTTGTTATTTTCTGCCTTTAAGCTAAGAGAAAAATTGTCTTGAAGACACACTTAATTCTTGACCGAATATTCTTATGTTTTACGTTTATTATTTTGTTTCACATGTATGTAAACGCATTATTTCGGGAATGCATGGTACTCAAGTTCGGAGGTCTACATTGCAGAATAAACATTATTATAATTACAATTATTATCATTATTATCAGTATTATTGTTGTTGTTGTTGTTGTTGTTGTTGTTGTTGTTGTTGTTGTTGTTGTTGTTGTAAATTGGCTTTTTTCATGGTTATATGAAAAACTGCCAATTTTCGCTTGAATAATACATACAAAAGAAACTATTTAATGTTTTTCATTGCAGAGTATTCAAATAAGATAACATCCAGTAATATTTTCTGTTTGTAAAAATCCATGCCGACCTAATAGAATAGCATTTTCTTGTGAACTTCCCATTAGCCTACAACTAGTTAAATACTACTTACATGTTTACACCGTCATTAGGTTGTTCTCCGGCAAGCTGTATCGCCTCCTGATATAATTCCAACGCATCATATACATAGTATTGTGTTCTTATTTTTTATCTCCAGCATAAAGCTGACAAAATATGTCAGCCAAGCTGACTGGCTACCCAAACACCCTACACAATCGTGAGCACAATCTGGTTACACAATACTAAGTACGTTCGCCTCAAGGGAAGAACGAAAGTGGTGCGACGTAACGATAGTGGTAGCTGAAATGGGGTTTATCTTATCTACAAGCTACATTGAGCATCTTGCATGAATGAGAAACTGCAAACCTTGCAACTTTAAACGATATATCCCAAAGGCGTGGGCAACTTTGTCTAAATTGTTTACCTACTCTGTTCATTATTACAACGCCTACACTGAATGAAAAACAGAACCGTTGAAACTAATGGTTTTTCGTTCTATCTCAAAGTAGAATTTATCTCAGCCACCCTCTACCATATTGTCGTAAGTTTCGCGACCAGCCGCTGGGTTTAAGGTAGTATGCGCCGCGAAAGTGAAAGACTTAAACTTTTGCTCAACTTTTCCTCAAGGAATATTTCAATAATTCTCTTTCAAAATCAAGAATAATAATCAGGGTCACCGTGCAAACTTTGGTACTAGAGACAAAAATTACCTAAAATTTACCAATAGGTAACATTCAAAATGGCCGCTATCCCAATGTTAACTATATGGAGAAAAATAAATTTTTTGATTTTCGAAAAACTAAGCCATTGAAAAGTTTTCTTACATCAAGAGCTTTAAAATGAAACCCGACAAGTGGCAGATCAGAAAAGAATTGTAAATGTTTGGGAGCCCGAATACCTGTCCCCGAGGCGCGTTCTATCGTAAATGGATATGACAAAAACTGTCAACTATGACAAATGCAATTGGGCCTTTCCGACAACCTCACCGATCACAGTGTTAACAAGCGTGCACACAGCTTGTGCTTTATGCAGATGTGACGCCAAACCCTACCTTAGTAGAGAAGCTAAGCCAAGCTAATATAACAATCCATCATCTAGTCGTAATGCGGTGTATCGATCCTCCTGTGATTCCACTCAAGGAAGATCTGACGCATTGTAAACTATATTACTCGTGATAATAACTCCCGAACCAAATAAATTCCAAAATGACGCCATCGTAAAGCTATATGCTATTGATTGATACGTTCAGAAAATGAGCTTACCTTCGAATAGTCATAGACGCTTTTTTAGTTTGTCATGTTTTTTGATTGATGTACTGTGTTTGTCACTGCTGCAATGTCAATTGCCCAGTCATGGGTTAATAAAGATTTAGTGATTAATTGATTGATTGATAGTGAAAAGCTAATATACCAAGCTAAAGCTAAAACTATTCGCAGACAAACCTTTTGTAGGAACCATTGCTTGGTTTAATTGATCTACAATGTGTGAAATATTAATATTGCAATTTTTATGATAGATAGTAGTATGTACACATGTGAAGCAAATTAATAAACGTAAATAGTCAAAAATATCTTTTCAAGAATTAAGAGTGTCCTAAAGACAATTTTTCTCAAATTAAAGGCAAAAAATAAAAACCACGACAGATATACTAAGATTTCAGGGCTTTTATGAGATAAGAACTTTACATATTTGCTGTTCTTACTCATTTTGAAGCCATGTGAGTCATACAAGTTTTCATCCTCTTGTGCGTCTAATTCGAAAATTAACTTTTGTTTCATTATTGTTAATATATATAGTTAGATATGGTGGCAATTTTCAAGTTCTAAAAACGTTAAATGTTAGGTAATTTCTTTTTCTTATCCCCGATTTCGCTGAATGGTCTATTAGTTTTTATTCTTGATCATGATAAAAATGGTTTAAAGTTTTTTTATGAGGAAAGTTTGAGCACAGATTTTAAGAAGTATGTTTTGAGTAACGTGATGTAAACTTAAGCACTGCGTTCTTGTATATCGTAGAGTACTCAAACAATTAAAGAAATGGATTTTCTGGAATCGCTGAAGGCCACCATAGCTTAATCTTATAAAGTATTCCATAATTTTGGTACAATGCGCGATATATAGCACGAGCCGATAGGCGAGTGCTATATTAAAAACTTCTAATGTTGTCTATTAATGGAATCATCTAGATGTGTATCGACAGTGGTTTTGCAGTAATGTTTGACATGGATATCAATACATTCATGTTGTTATTTTTGTATGGTCACCGGTTCTGAGGACTCTTATTTCCCTCTGCTCACACCAAGATACAACTGTATTCTAAAGAAACACTTTAAAACGGTACAACCGATTCAAATATCAAAATTCAAGCTGATTATTTTACAACGATATGTGCAAACGTGATTAGAATAAAGCATTCGTCAACTGTTTTCGAGAGCTGTTCTGAACAATGTTAGATAATCCAGCCCCATGTGGTGCTTGCTTATCTTAACTGAAGGTTTACAAGTAATTTTCGATTATGCGATATCGATTTACTGCATTCGTACCATTAAAATGTTTCTTTGTCGGAAGTAGAGCATTAAAGCGGGCTAATGATATATATTTAATACCGTGTGTGATTGAGGAGTACTATGAACACTGAAAGTATGTGTCTAAATAGTAGCCTCCAGATTTGGCAAATAACACTTTATCTTAGAACAAACTTATACGCCTTACAGCCTTACTTATGTAGATCTAATATCGATTCTGTTTTCATGTAGACTGCAATGTGATTAGTTCCCAAAAAACACTAAAGTTTTAATTCGGCAAAATGCTGAGCTGAACTGGCCAATCTAGAGATAAAAAATTCTCATGTTTTAAGTATAAAGTATTCTGTGATTATAAAATACCGAGCCAACACGCAAAAGTTTTCAATCGCGATACGACGATGTGGCATTACCAACGAATAATACTTCTGATGGTAATAGCATGGTTCTACTGTGTGGAAAGTCTTGTGTCGAACAAAACTGTCCTGTACATCGGTGGACTCTACCAATCAGTGACTATCCCTGGTATTCACGAAGAGATGCAGTATGGAACTAAACACGCTCTAGAATTCGTCAACAGGAATCAAAACATCCTCCCTGAGTATGAGCTGGTGATGATTGAAAACTTTACCAGTATTGATCCGGTACGTTTTTTCATTGTTATGGACCTGATACAATTCAACACAAGAAACTGCTACTTATTTTCTTATGTTATATTTTGAATCTGTTTTTAAAAATTAGGTTTTAGGTCACTGACAGTCTTTTTTCAATGTTCAGAGGAAAATGTCAAACGCAATCAACATCAATTATTGTACTTAAACCATCCAATGCATTATGTCATAAGCGTCGTATGGAACCTAACCTTTTTTAGGTCGACATTTGAAGTGCTTGCATTTAATCAGATAAGCATATATTTCAGGTAGATAATAAACTTCAGGTAGATCAGGAAATTTAGCATATATTTCAGGAAGATATCTCAACATGTTTAATATAAAATATTTCGCTACAAAATTACTAAGGGAAAAAGTCATCCATCTTATCAATCTAAGGAAAAACCGAAACGTACCTTTGAAAAACAACTATACTAAAATTTTATTAATTAATATCATGATGACCCTAAAGCGCCACTATTTTACGTCTCGGTTTTCGGGAACCTCATCACCCCAGAGAAAACGTCCACTCAGTCAGGATATATTTCTCGTAAACATAAGAAATTTTGATCAACAATCGAACCCGTTCCGTTGAAGGGCATGTTTGTCCACCCATGATATACAATGTCCTAAGATGCTAAACAACGTGAAAGACAAATAGACACTGTATATAAGAAAAATGTGACAACAACTTTTTTCCTGAGAAACAAAATTCGTCTCTGTTAACTAAGACTTAAAAGAGTGGCAGAATGTAATATCGAACTTGATGGGAATGAATTTGATGAGTGATAGACTAATTACGTGCACTAATTTTAAGTAAAAACAACTATATGAAAGGCAATATCACAGCCTTTGCTATCTAATGAACATGCTGTCTTCCATTTGAATCAGAAGCATGACCTTGATTCCAAAGGTTGAAGTTCAAATACTCACATAAACATAGAGAAAAATTATGCTATTTGAGTATAGAACCTATTATCAACCTTAGAACTGCAACATACAGCATGCTGTGACGAAAGGACAAAGTACCTTCGAAGTTTTTGACACTTTTTTCTCTAATGTACACGAAGACGCAAGACCAATTGAAATGCAATCCTATGCTAATAATTCTCATCGTTTGGGATTTTTGGAAGGATTTTCCATATCCTAATGAAACTCCCTCCCTCTCTCCGTTAGAGGATTTCAATTAAATTGTTGGAAGATTGAGATACCTCTTTTCTCTTCAAACAGTCGATTAAGAAAGCTCGTTCAATTAATCATCAAACATACAAGCTATAATTCTAGTCACCATTCTAAGACATAGTTCATAGATAACTTACAAAAGTGCCTCTATCTTCTAGTTAATTGACAAATCTTTATATATAACGACAAAGAAGCAGTGGTAGCTTTAAATGACATAAAAACACGACGCATCGTGTCCTGATTTAACAAGATTCGGATACCATCATAATTTTCGCTTATGTGAAAAGTATCTTCAGTCATTCAAATTACAATGTACTGACCTTCTAAGATGTAGTGTGTATGTGCGATGTATGATAGTGAGCATGCGTGCGTGAGTGCTTCACGAACTCTACAACGTGTTGAGCGGTCTCAGTCAGAAAAATGTAACAACTTAGCCGGCTATTGAACCACTCTTTTTTGGGAGTGGAGATTTAGCCGACTGGTTCTGTCTCTGGCCTCTCAGCTAGGCGACTGATGCCGTATGTTGTGGGTTCGAATCCGATTGAAAACTATCCGTATATTATATAATGGCGATCATAATTATTTGCAAACTAAGGCAGAGAAACATCAGTCTATTTTACGGGCGATGGATAATTGAAACACGCCCACGGTAAACGGAACTTCTGTGTTTAGGTAGGGATGGGGTTTTTCTGTATTTCGATTACCTTGCGCAAAAATCCAACCACATTATTTCATATAGCACCATCTCGCTACACGTTTTTATGTATCGCAAAATATCGCGCTATATTGTTTGGCGTGTATCAGGCCAGAGTGGAACCAGCGCTACCCCAGCATATTAAAAGATATACATGTGGTCAGTGCACGAGTACAGTAACGTTACAATCATTTTGAATGCACTGCTTCATTTCATTCTGTTGGTTGCGTCATTGTTGAGTTGGCGGTATGGGGGGGGGGGGTCTGGAGCGTATGCGTGATCATAGTGACGTAATTACCGACTGTTGGTATACTGATACAGAATGAGGCTTTGTTGGATTTTCGCACCTCTTAACTTTCGTTTAGGGGAGGGGGTTGAGGCAAAACACAATTAATTTCGTTTATCGTGCGCATGATTTTATTATCCACGGCCCCTTATTTTCTTCAGGCAACAATGGCAGGCGACGCCCTTGGTATACTGTACGACTTTATCTACGAGAAACCCCAGCTTCTAATGTTAATGGTCTCTTCAAGTTCTCTGGTAGCACAACCTGTTTGTGAAGTGGCATCTCACTACAACCTTGTGCAGGTATGTTGCAATCTGAGACCTGTAAACATAGTGTAAGTAATTACACTTCCAGTGTAGCATATAAATTGCTATTCGCACATAATATTGTGGAGACAACAAATAATAAAAGCAATATGGTACTCGTGATTCAAAATCATAATAATATGTCGATTACTCCGCGAAGACTCGCCTGTCCTTATCAAAACTTTCAAGTTTGTGTGAAATAATAACGTTTTGAATTTGCAGACTTTCCGAGTTGGCATATTGAGGCAAATGGTACTACATTAAATAATACTGCATCTCATTAAACTAATACAAGGTAATGATATTATCATTACATAAACAAACCATGAGACAAACTGTACTATTGCTTGTTTCTTTGTTTCTGTTATTCTTAAGGGAGTCAAAAATTACAGAATTTAGAATAGTTTCTAATTTATCACGATATTCTGAAAGTACTATTTTTCTGCTGCATATTTTGGCAAAGAGAGGAATATCCTAAAACTTCCAAACAATATATTTTATAACATGCGTTTTTTTATTACTCTTATCATTCCTATTTCCCTCTGCATGTTAATACAGCACGTCACATGTATAATAATTGTTTTACTGTTCGCTCGGTACACAACATTTCTTGCTAGTATCAGCTTTAAATGGAACATAGCTTTGTCTCTTCACTCCAATATTCAACATAGTGTAGATGCTGTATTACTAAGCAGTACAACAATAGGTCTTATGTGCACAATCTTAACTCACTTTCACGCATAAATTCATAACTCTTAAAGGTAGTATGTGGCTCTAAAGTGAAAGACTTAAACTTTTGTTCAAACTTTCCTCAAGAAATTTTCAACCATTCTCTTCAAAATCAAGAATAAAAGTTGGGGGTCACCTTGCAAATGTTGGTACTATAAATAATAAACCAAGATTTACCGATATTTAAAATTCAAAATGGAACAGGAATTTCGAATTTCGAAATACTAAGCTGGTGAAAAGTTTTCTTAC
The DNA here is from genome assembly GCA_001465055.1 of Ptychodera flava. Classification (NCBI taxonomy): domain Eukaryota; kingdom Metazoa; phylum Hemichordata; class Enteropneusta; family Ptychoderidae; genus Ptychodera; species Ptychodera flava. Next base: position 8,457 of record LD389802.1, read on the forward strand.
ACCCAGAGCTTTAAAATGAACCCCATAAAGTTGTATATCAGAAAAGAATTGTAAAGATTTGAGAGTCCAAATATCTGTCCCCGAGGCGCGTTCTACCTTAAAGAATATCACTATATAAAATACCAAGAATCTTACTAAAATAACGCAAATCATGATACTTTCAGATTAACAAAACTTGATATTCAAATGTCGATTATGTAAAATACAGATTCAAGTAACGTCACAAAAATCTGCAAAAATATGCAAGGAAAAACAATAAACAAATTTGTTGTTGCACGGATCGGTGAATTTAAGTATGCTTATTGATTTACCGCCAACAAGCGCTCGAAAACAAAGTTAATGTCTGTATGACTTATGCGCTTTCTTGTTTACGGGGAAAAGTTAACATGTGATAAAACGTTAACGTTGAAAACCTGATCGATAGTACTTGGAAAATACATTATTGCATATTTTCCCTCCATTCAACAGATGTCTGGCAGTGCCTCATCACCAGGGCTTTCTGACAGAGACAGGTATCCTCTCTTCATGCGATTGTATCCAAGTGACACTATTTTGGTGCCGGGTTGGGAAGCCTTACTGCGTTATTTCGAGTGGAAGAGAGTGGCAATTATACTGGAAAATGAGGAAATGTTTTCTTTGGTAAGTTAGTGGCTCAAAAATGTCAATCATAGATTACGCAGAGAGTACCTTTAGACATATCTAATTTTGCACTTCAGTGTAATTCATTGGTATTGAAAATATAATAAATCTTTAGACCATCCTTTGAATACCGACTGGATTTACATTAGAAACAAACAGAACTTGAAACCAAGTGAACCTTTAAACTAAGTTTCCCCTGGAGCAGAACGTGATTTTGACTTCCTAATTGAGCAAAGCGATGCCATCCTTATAAAATGAAGCCTTCTCTAGCAAGTGATCAGCTACGTATTCTCCTAAGGCTCGATAGTCCGGATGCAGACTATAACATGACGATACCCATGGGACAGATCACTATATAACATCAAAACGATTTAACTGTCAGAATTTAGATTCTCTTCTCGAAAAACAACTCTTGGTGTTGTTAATGGTGACCGGCTTATTTTGGGTAACTTTTAAGTGTTAAAGCAACTGCGCTTCCACTTTTATTTTTCTTATATTATTCTTTTCCCTTTTCCTGGAAACCGAGTGATTAGATTTGTATTTCTCCTGACAGCTCATGGAAAACCTTGTTCACATCTTTGGACAGCGTGGTGGATATGACATACTGACCGTGGAGCATGTGCAGCATGGTTTTATACCTACCGGCCAGTTGCAAAATTTAAAGGTGGACATGCAGCCTTACTGTTTACGGTAGAATGCACCGCGGGGAATGACATTTCGACTTTCAAGCCTTTACATTGAGTTTTTGTTCTTCCTGTTCTGGTGGCTGCTTTTGAAGCTGGTGGGGAAAATAAAAATGTCACCGGCTTATTTAAGTTAAAGTGGAAAGTTGCATTTCCATAATACAGTTAACGGATGAATATTATTTTGCAAATTCCTATGTCAGTAAATATAGGGTAGATTGTTTTCCTGGCACAAAAGTTTGCATGCTGACCCATGATTTACTTTTGATTCTTTGTTAGAAAGTGAATGGTTTAAAGTTAAAGAAAGGGTAATGTCTTCAACTTCGAGGCTCGAACTACTCTATTTTTCCTGTTTAATTCAATATGCAGCAAATTTTTCACTGGTTAAGTTGATAATCCACATCTCACATAGATAATTATGTCTTTAATCTTCGATGGTTGTGTAACCCATGGAATTGAAAAATGTTTGTGTGGGTATCTTTGTCAGAGACATAACGCCAGGATAATCATTGTGTTGGCCCACGAGGAAATGGCTAGACAGATAATGTAACCCATGGAATTGAAAAATGTTTGTGTGGGTATCTTTTTCAGAGACATAACGCCAGGATAATCATTGTGTTGGCCCACGAGGAAATGGCTAGACAGATAATGTGCCAGGTAAATTTGCTATGTAACTTGTGTGTGTAATTTTCTTACCAACAGAGTTATGTCTTCTTTCAATTAATTGTTTTCACACCATCCTCGAATTGGGAAAGAAATGGTTTCTAAATATAAACTTCTTGATAAAGAAATGGCTTCTAAAATGGTCCTTGATAGATGTCATGAAAATAAATGTCGACAATGTTAGAAAAACTTACCATAATTTTCAAAGTAAGGGTATCCGAATTATTTCAACATACGTTTACATACTTGTTAATACTCATAGATAATGCCTTCCTTCGCAATTCTGTTGAACAAAGTTGCCTTCCTTCGCAATTCTGTTGAACAAAGTATAACGACGCCTGGAAGATGTGGCAAACGTTTTACACTGTAATGACTGTAATGAGTTTAGATTCAGCTGGCAACTTGAAAGTGACAAGGGATTGATTAATGCGATCACCTATCAGTGGCCAATCAATGTTTTGTAAACAAAGAGAATGTACATACCTTGAAAACAGAGAGAATTTCTATAAAAGTAATACCATACTTACGTATGGCTATCACCCGTAAGGGCCAATTAATTAGTGTATCACCAACCGATGGTATATATCTTCTAGACGTAACATTCAAAACGTTTTCGAAAAATGTTAAATCTGCAGGCTTTTCTCAATAATGTATATGGACAGAACATCGTATGGATGCTGATTGGCTGGCTTAAGGCTGGCTGGTATCTGGAACGCACTGGTGAGAATGACGTCACTTGTAGCGACTCAGAAATGAAATCTGTCCTGGATGGTCACTTCAGCATTAAAGTTTTATCGTACAGCCAAGACTTTAATCAAGTTAATTTCCACGGAGTGGTGAGTTGCGCTGTCATTAAAGTAACCTATACTATCCCCAGGAAACAAGATAGAGTCACGTGATCAACAAATCCTTCTTTAATTAGCTAAAACAGATGGTATAGTATACTTAACTATATTATCTGCGCTTCCAGCGAGTACGGTGATATATGTCACATTAATCTTATTAGATCTTCTCTAAACCGTCACTGGCAAGTCCATAATAATGAGCTCCACAAGTTGCAATTACGTTTCAGTATTTCTAGAACTGTAGCGGTGGTTCGATTTCTATCAAAGGGAAGAGTTTGCTAGCGATACGGTTTCTGTGGGATAAAGTTTGTGTTAGGCACAGTCTCTAGATTGTGGTATCTTCCAGGGTTCATTTCGAGAACGAATTTTGTTTAGAACACCATAACTAAGCATGGTTTTAACTTTATGATAAATACTAATAGACCCCAAGCACATATCACTTGTAAGGGTGAGCGCGTTTCTATTAATATTAGTGAGATATGTGCAGATGCAATTCATTGTTGAATACAAACACTTCCCTGACTCTGATAGTAAGATTACAATTATTTTTAATCTCTTTATTAATAAAATAAAGTCAGCATACAATCTTCTTATAATGTATGTAATCTCGTTGTAATGAAGGACACAGAAGGTAGTGTATAAATTCTTATTCATAAGGCTCCGCTTTTTTAGAAGATCTGAAAAAGTAGATTTCCAGAGCTTTTGTACAGTGTGTCATCATGTCTATGAATATGGACATTTACCACCCTGAAATGCTCCTGCATAGCTCCCGCTGATGAAGTTCAGATTCATGTATAAGCGATCGAGATGCACAAAACACTTTTCCCTTCAGACCAAATTTTATGGAGTTCATTTGTATCAAAATAATTACTTAATGTGTTATATGATTGATGGAAATATCTAGGTATGAGACAATATGGTAAAAGTTGAAGGTTTTTCAAACAGTTTATCATTGCAATGTGATTGAACAGGTTCTTTCACCTGCTTAATCGATTCGTTGATGCATAGAGGGAAAGATAACTGTTTTCCAAATGAAAATAACTAGAGTGACCGTTTTGTTTAACGGAACTTTTCATCATCATTTGTGCTTGAGATATTAATGTACTAGTACATCGAAAATAGTATGCTCATTTTTTCAAAAATATTAGCTATATTCATAGTTATCATATATCAGCCTTTATTACGTTGAATGTTGATGCCATTTAAAATACTCTTATTGTATATACTATTTATACTATTTAAAGACGCAAGTATTTGTTTTAAGTACCCTGATCATTCAAAAGTACGTGTCAATATAACTAGGCTTTATCTTGAACGTCAACAAGTAGGCATTGTTCACTTTACCAATATTGTTCTCTCTACCAAATCGCAATCCGCGGTCTTCCTTAATTCGTGTATACCGTAAACGAACTGAACTTCATCACTTACAGAAACCAACAAAAACTGACCTGGAGTTATATGACCGAATGAAATCTACCTATTACTTTGCTGGCTTTGCTTATGATACAATTGTGTACGCAGCGTTGGCTTTGAATCATTCAGAGAAACTGTTGGCCGCTCTAGATCCTCCAAGACATCTAGAAGACTTTACTTACAAAGATGCTGAAGTGGCAAATTACATCAAGGAATCCGTGAAGAGTTTACAAATGCATGGCGTTACAGTAAGTTTGAATGGTTTATTTTCAATGTGCTGTACACATATTGAGCATTTGATCCGTTTGAAAATCATAGTCTATTCTACTTGATATGCATTCAAGTCATTATCGAAAAAATAATCATTTGTAAAATGATAACTGAAAATCACAAGTAGGTAGATAGCAGATTGACAGATAAAGAGGTTGATCGATCGACTGATGATAAATAGATAGATAGATAGATAGATAGATAGATAGATAGATAGATAGATAGATAGAGAGAGAGAGAGAGAGAGAGAGAGAGATAGATAGATAGATAGATAGATAGATAGACAGAATCATTCATCAATTCGTCCTTGCATCAAGTTTTCCATCATGTACAATACAAAATACGTACACACAAAAACATGCACATGTACGCATGCATCCATGCGTCCATGCATCCATGCTTCCATCCGTTGATCCATCGATACATGCATACATACATACATACATACATACATACATACATACATACATACATACATACATGCATGCATGCATGCATGCATGCATGCATGCATGCATGCATGCATACATACATACATACATACATACATACATACATACATACATACATACATACATACATACATACATACATACATTTCAAACATCCTGTAATATCTTGTGAATACAATGATGTGTTACTACCTCATGTGGCCTACAAAAGGGGCCTTCAGAATAGATACTTGCCTTTACGAGAAAGTAACATTTGATTATTGTTGCTTTTTACAGGGAACAGTACAATTGACCACCACAGGAGATAGAATCTCTGACTTGATCATAGAACAAATGCAAGGTAGGTTATTTAGAAATTTAAAACATATTTCGTAGATTGAATATATGACATTTGGTATCATGTTTAGAGACCACAGTAGATTTGAATACACAGATTAAAAATTAGAAACATAGAGTGCAATGTTAAATATGGATGTGCAAAATAGCTTATGTCCCACAGAATCACTGACAAATAAAGAGACAGACTGGCAACGGGTATTGTTCAAGGTGTGAAGCGTTTACGTAAGCCCTCCATGTACGCCTCGATTCAGGTAGCTCTTGCCTCTCTTTTACGAAGAGTACCGACCATGCATCCTTCGGTAGTTTCCGGATTTTCGCAAATTTTTAAGCGTAAGTATGTTTGGTAAAGTTCGTGTTGTTGTTGTCGTGTGGCGCTGAGCAGAATTGGCGTGCTGCTGAAAACAGGAAAGTTTTGAGCTTCGGAGAGGTGAGTCTTACCATTTTAAAATTTCCTCTCACATTTTTATGAATATATAATGTGTGTGTTTGAACCAAATTTGAAAATCTTTTATTGATAATCTCTAGTTTTACTTAATGGTTTACGATCAGTCATATCGTCTTTTATAAGTTGGTCTTGGAAGGACATGTTCATGAAACTGCTGGCGTGTTATGTTTTGATTCGCGTGAAGCATTGTTTCTGCCCTGAGAGCTCACAATGTAAGTATGGTTGCTACTTAACTGGCAGCACAATGCCATCTCGTCGTACTTTACGCACAATCGCGTGCAATTATCAACCACAAACAAAGTCTCCAAAAAGTCTAACACCTGGGAAGCTCATTTTATTATGAAAAGGCCATAGTCTACCGAGACGACCATGAAACAAAAGACATGCTGCGTTGCTATTCTGTCCTCTATTTGTCTGTGATAGAATCAACCAGCAGCCTACACTTCTCTACGGCTTCAATAATTTGATGGACACGTATAGAAAACTACCATTGATGAGCATGATCGTTCTCCACAGATACGAAGATGGTACGGGTTGGTATCTACGTCGTAGGACGTGACACTTTTCGATGGAGTGAAGTTCTTTGGGAGGGTAAAATCAATTTCAATATTATTTCTATTGTGATTATCAGCGTAACCATTGTCAATGTTCAGCATTCTTAAGAACTTACAAACAACAAAATGAGTAAACTACATCAATTGACAAACCATCGGTCGTCTGTTTACGCCCTGTTTAACAGTAGCATAATTCTTTTTCTTATCCGTCTCAACAAGAACCCAAAGTTAAAGTGCATTTCTTATCTAGTGATACGGTTGTGATTGTTACAATACTTAAGGATTCAGGGATTTAGCCGAGCGCTTTTGACTGAGATATCTTCGCTAGGTGATTGTATGCTGTGCGCAGTAAGTTCGAATGCTGTACAGAAAATACTTAATAATAATGAGAATACGGTTTCCATTATGTAATTATAGTTTTCAAAGAAGGAATGCTTTTTCTTTCAAATTTGTTTGTACCAGGTAAACCAACACCATATGACGGCGTTCAGAAGATTTTTGTAACTGTAAATGTGTCATTCTCAATACGAATTGCTACAGTAATCCTGTCGTCGCTCGGGATTCTGTTTTCCCTGATATGCTTGTTATTGAACGTCATATTCAGAGATGTAAAGTAAGTAAAATAAAGTATATTTCTGTCGAGTTATATAAAACAATTGCTGTATGTAAGCAATGCATATATATATATATATATATATATATATATATATATATATATATATATATATATGTGTGTGTGTGTGTGTGTGTGTGTGTGTGTGTGTGTGTGTCTGTGTCTGTGTCTGTGTCTGTGTGTTGATTCACTCGGAAGGAAATAAGTACAGAAATGGTGTATAGTAACGTCATGCAAATGCAGAGAGTGGATCATTATGTCTTGTCTAAGATGGTGTCAGATGAATGATGAAGATGTGACATCAGCAGGATTGGTTTATAACAATTATCATGTAGCAAAGAACGAACATCATCAAAAGCTCCATAAGTGTTCATCATTTATTTACCAAGGCGACTGTTTCGGGGATTTGAAAATAATACAGTCAATTTCCTCGATACCACCACACCTTAAGTTATTCGGAGTCTGATGTTATGTATGATGTCTTTGGGTGTTGTATTGAATTTTTCAAAAAGTAGAGGACATTGCTTTATGAAACTGTCTAATGATTAATACTACCCATCTAAATTAAAAGCCACAAATAATACCAACTGTGAATTACTTCCATGTTATTATTCTTACTGGTATTCTTTACTCTCTTTCTCGCAGAGCCATCAAGATTTCAAGTCCTCTCTTGAATAACTCCATTGCCGTAGGCTGTATGTTTGTCTACATAGTATTGCTTCTGTTCGGATTGGGTGTATCAGTTGTGCCACAACCTTTGGTCCCCGTGTACTGTTATGTAAGATTTATACCAATACTTTGCATGTCTCTGCGTTGTCACTAGACACCGAAAGTCATTTGTAGTGTCGTTATTAAAAGTTCGACGTATATCGACAGGTGCGTTGCCATGTAAAAGTATTTGAACTTTAGTTGTGATGTCATTTTGGTGTTCACATCCTCTTTCCATAACTTATATTCTGGAAATTCACGATTGATTCCAGGCACGACCGTTGCTGTTAGCAACTGGTTTATCCCTGTCGTATGGTGCATTATGTATGAAGACTTACCGAGTTTATGCAATATTTAAGATTGCAGTGGAGAAGTTTCAGCACATTGTAGGTGACATTTT
>LD389802.1:19276-34580 GCA_001465055.1 Ptychodera flava
ACAGGACGATCGTCATTTTCACTGGTGTGGTCTTGGCCTGGGGAATTCGTGGTGTACAAATCGCTGAAATGAATGAAAGTAAGAGATTTTAAAACAGCTGAATGTCGGTATTGTTGCATTATGTGGCCATATGTAAATTACTTGTTCAGTGAACACACTTTCTTGTAGCATTACTTATGCGTTGCTGCTTCTTACCTTAAAATTTACACAATATCAACGAAATGACAACACTTTTTTATATATGTTTTGCTTTCTCAAACTCAGTGGTTTCTAACACAGCTTGTTTTCCGTTATTGTTTCATTAGTATCAGTTGAAAGAAAACAACTCTTTCTGCCTGTTGTTAAAATCGACATGGAATAATGAGTTATATCCGACACTGACCATTGGATGTATATATCATAGCCGTACCTAGCTATGGAAACGCAGCTATATCCGTGGCGGGTTGACCTTTGACCCGCATAGCGACGCACGCTACCCGCCAACAGATAGCTGCGTTTCCACAGCTAAGCCGGACCATTTCTGGCTTCAGTATGTTTAGGCATTTGTTGCAGTCTGCTATTTTGTCTTCATCAGTACAGCACTGTCCATCCTTTGCACGGAACATCCCACTTGTTTCCTAACCTTTCACTCGTCTGACATCTTGTGATCTTGCCGATCGATTTCATCCACAATTGTAGCCTCTAGCACCACTTCAAAAAGCTCACACAAACACCCTCATTTACTTCTTACGGCGATAGTCACTAAGGTATATTTGGTCTACGAGCCTTAGGCATTGCGGTTAACGATTACAACGACCAGTTGAATCATTATTATCTTTTATTTCTTCTCCTGCAGGTCGACAGATAGCTATCTCGGTATATACTACAGCCCTCAGATTCATCATCAATCCACTCATTAGATACTCTAAGCTAGACCAAAACACCGTATCCATCGCTAATAATACTTTCCTTTTTGTGTCCAATACCATCGTTTTGTGCTTGGCATTTGCACCTAAGGTAAATGTACTTTTCAAGACTGCTTTACAATACAAAAGGCATGTTGAAATTCAGTTTCGTCAATACCAACACTCGCATTACGTTCCAGTACTCTGTGTTTTCAGAAACTATCGCCGTTGACACAACCTGTCATCCTGCGCTTGCTAGTGATGTCTATCGTATAAGAGCCTTCTATAAGTATGTTGTGGGTTGCGATCCAGAGATCTTGCTTTTGTTCACTTAGACATATTAATTTGGTGCTGTAACATAAAAACAAACCATAAAATATCTACCTTAAATGATTTTCGATCTGAAGAGGAATCTTGGAATTTGTTTTCTTTATGTAAAGCTTAATTTGTTTGCATGGGATAAGGAGTGATAACGCACACCACATATCGAAAATTAGAAAATGAAAAACCTGAAGAAACAAAGTTCATTCTAAAATATTTCAGATATGGACGCGGTTGTGTATAACCTGTGTATAATCTAAGATTAGGGATAATTTTTAATGCACAAAAAAGACAATGCATACTCAAACATGCGAATCTTTACGAAAAACTATGTTGTGCCACGGATGCAACATGTTTGAAAGCGAAGCAAAGCAAGCTATTCATTTTTCAGCAGTTTGACCTTCTTTTACCTCTTATAACTTAGCTTTTACTTTCTTCTATCGGATGGTCATACAACATTTACGAAACTACCAGTGCAATACCTACGCTTCAACATTGACTTTAACAAAAGGTCGTTTGATAAGCTGACCTCGAGTATTAGAAATCATAATATTTCTACTACAATTGTGAAATTTGGTCACCCTCGGTTGATAGTTTGAGAAGATTTGACAAGATGTATTCAGCTATATTTGCGCGGTTGAAAGTGAGAAAAGTGTAACCGGAAGTTACGGTAGCTCCATAAATTCGTCTTTGACTGCATTGCTTCACAATGTTGCAAAATTTACATTATATCGACAAAAGCCCGCCCTCCTATTTTGTTCCAGTTACAACTTAAAAACAGTCGGTAAGAGTGACATGCATTTTGGTACATAGTATATTTATAGGAAAACCTAGAATTGATTAGATTTCGGTAGGTTTTGTCTGCATAATTATCAACCATTTGCATAATTAATAAAGTCGTACATTGGTCTATATCTCGAGAATCACTGAACCAAATTCAATGTAGTGACGCAGGCACTCGAACTGTTCCATAGTCTTGCTATGCTTAAAGTCTAGTGGGTGTGGCTTACAGATTATAAACTTATTTGCTTATTTAATAAGTTGTTGTATACCACGATAAAAATCAAAATGCACCAAATTTCATTTCAGGTGAGACCTCCAACGTTTGTTTGTTGTACATATGTTTAAGTCTGATGAGCGTGACACACTGATTAATTACTCATTTGCATATTAAATGAATTTCTGTAATTAGGCAACATATGAATAATGAATGCATTGATATCGAACGAACCTCCAAATATTTATTGGCCATACGTAGGGTCAGTTATCTTGACGTTTGATGACCGTGACTTTGTAAGTATTAGCTCATTAGCATATGTTAATGAATTTTTGCAATTAGGCCATATAACAATGCTAAGTGTACTGATTTCAACCTTGCCTGTGGCATTAATTGATCATACTCAGATTTAGTTATACTAAAGGATAAATGAACGTGACACTCTGATGGCTAACGGACATATTTCCTGAATTTCTGTTATTAGGCTATATGAATACTGAATACGTTGATTTCGACCGGACCTCTTTTATACATTGATTATACAAATATTTACTTAAGCTTATTTGTGATGAGTGAACCTTTTCATTATTAGCTCATTTGCATATTTAATGAATTTCTGTAATAGGGCTATAAATCAAAACAAAATAAACTGTTATCGGCCAGGCACTATTTATTGATCGTATTTAGGGTTAGTTATACTCTGAGTTTGAAAAGCACGAATCATTAGCATATTTGATGAAAGTTTGTAATTTGGCCATATTGATTGAAGTTCTAACTGAATGAATTGGATTTGGTTTAATCTCAAAGGTAAAATGGTTTATACTAAGATTAGCCATGCTGGAAGGTTTATGAGTGTGACATATCATCATTGGCTTATTTGCATATTTGGTGACACTAAAATATACTTGATCCCTCTTTTGGTTCTACAGCCTCTGATTGTATTTATTGTGAGCGCAACAGCACTTTCTACTGTCTAATTTCGAGAGATTTTGGTTTCGCGGTATGGAGTCTATCCCCCCCCCCCCCCTCTACGGTAAAATGATTTTGGGACAAAGGGCGTGCCAAAGGCGACTAAATGCATTTTCCGACTGAAAGACAGTCGAATACCTAGCGTTCGCGCCCGTCGGCTTGGCTATATGAACACGAAAGCAAAGAGGCGCAGCATGTTTGAAAATCAGAAGGTGAAGAAGAAACAATATCAACGAATATGATCTTATTCTCTGTGCTGAATGGAAACAGTATTATATGCTGCTAACCGTATAATTAAATGTACATTTTTAGAAATTACACAAAAACACGATTGCAACTAATTTAGGATAATTGGATCTTAAGATTTTTCAAATTTCTCAACAGTCTTAGGTGCCCTTTAGCTGAATGTTGCTTTATTACAAATTATTCATAAAAACAAGGGTGTAACTTCAAAAGAAAAGCAGATGAGGTTACATTTGTAGATTATATCGTTATTACTTCACCGTCCAATTATCCCAAATTAGTTCCAATAGTGTTCAAAAGATATGTAAGTCACATCCTGAAAATGACGTGTTATTTTTTGCTTTAGATCATTGCATTGCTCAGAAATCCTCACCAGGTGAATACGAGCACCTTGAATCGTGATAAAGGGAAGCAGTCTAAGTACAGTGGGCAATACTTGGGAGCTCACGACAAGTCAACAGCAGTTGAAACCCTTCGGAAGACACTCGATGTTGTAGGTGTATTTTGTGTTATTTACATTTTTTCGATTTTAAAGATTATATTCTTATTTTAACGATTTTGTTTTGGATGCGGAAACAGTTGTCTGTTTAACACAAGGTAGCTTGTCGTGATCGTTTGCTTGTTACACAGGTTATAGTTTTAAATGATCATAGGCTATTTTGTTCGAGTGATTGTGTACAAAGTATTGCATGGTCGATGAACATTGAAGTATCGAACTAAAGGGGGGTTTCAGTCAACAAATGTTGGATTGTGAGACACACTGTACGGACGAATGTTTGCATCCACATTTCCTCAATTTTCATCCAACATCCGTTTGTATATTTTGTACCAATGTTTTGGGAATGTGTTTGCTCCATCTCGTAACACATATACATTATACGAGAAAATGTATCATCGTGGTTAAGTCTGAATCACCGAACACTAACCAGTCAAAGATTTACACATCATTATAACGACCGCAGTCATACAAGACAACTTAAGAACCATTTTACGCGAACCGTACGGAGCTGTTTCCCAATCTCTTACTTCAAGAGCAGCGACACAGTTGACGCTTGGAAAGGGATAAAAGATTACACGTAATCAATATTAATGTCCACTTCAATAACACGTATATCAATAGACAACCAAGCTTTGACATAGCTGCTTGGTGCAATTTAGAGAGTTGATTTGCAGCAATTCATCAGCGCCTTTATTAGTTAGGAGATTAAAAGGGTTTAAGAATCAATAATTCAATCGGACTAAACACATTACTTATACTTAATACAAGGGAAGGTGTAATTTAGTATTTCCTTAAAAAGGTAAAGGGAACATTCAAACCTGTATCAAAGGACATAACAGTTATATTTAACTGTCCATCGCTGTACGACAGGTCTATCGCTATTTGAATGAAGTCAGTGACTGAATGAAGAATATGAACTAGCTAAGAAAATCCTAGGCGGCAGAATTTGTATTTGTTCTAACCCTCAATGAATTGCTATTTTCGCTGTTTCCAGAAATTACAGAAACTAGCATCGCTTAGGAAATTATGCGAGCGACTGAGCCCTGCACTTCAGTTTGAAGAAGATATGAAGACAGAATGAATTCAGATGTACCAGTCGGGCATTGTCGATGGAGAGAATTGCAACAGAAATCAACAATATATCAAGAATTCCTCTCGAATATAGGTGATTCACGCACTGATAATTATAAATTAACAAATTGATAATTAGTCGATTGATAATTGACTGTTTTTCAATTAATGAATGTTGAATGCACTTTTTCCAGATCATCATTTGATGAATACCAAATAAACGTTATACTAAAGCATACGTGACTGACAATGTATATTTGATACGTTTACTAGACAGGGGAATTGGATCAAAATACGCGTATCAGAAAGAGCAGTGCAGGTATAAGTACTTTACATTATTATTGTTTTTCGTCATTGTTAACCAAACCTTCTTTAACAAGTAACAATAAAAATACTTCTCTGTACAATTAATTGATATCATACCATGATAAGAGTGATAAGTGTGTAATAGTATACTGTCAAATTCATTTTTCGTTATCCAAACATTTTACATGCTTTGTCATATGTATATTGTGACGCTGCCAGCATGTAGGTTCGCATGCAGTCAAGTATATGTATTTTGACTGGTTACTTACTTTTGATTAATCTCAAGTAAATTCTGTGACTGTGAAAATATTAATCAGTGAAACTTATGTTATTAATTACACGGTGACTCTGTATACTTAGTCAGAGAGTTGTATAATTGTTTCAATATGTTATTGATATTTAAGATGTTGCTTCATAAGTGATACTTTCTTTCGCCAATCGGCCTCATTGTGTTAATCATTTTAGTGTGGCGCATACGTCGGAGAATTTCAACGAGAAAAATAACTTCATTGTATTATATTTGTCGATATGTATTCCGCCAGTAATCAACCGCATTGATATGGTATCAAATATATATTCTGTTGATTGCCGGCTATTCCATTGAGTAATTTTACTCACAAATGGATATACTTCAAAAGAGATCATTATAGTAGTTCGCGCCTCGAAAGTGAAAGACTAAAACTTTTGCTCAAACTTTCCTCAAGAAATCTTTCAATCATCCTCTTTCAAAATCAAGAATGAAAATCGGGGAGGGAGGGGTGTCACCGTGCAAATTTTGGTACTAGGGAAACAGATAACTTAAGATTTGTCGACATTTAAAATTCAAAATGGCCGCCATCCCTTTGTACTCTATGGAGAAAAATAAAATTTTCGAATTTCGAAAAAATAAGCCGGTGAAAAGTTTTCTTACACCAAGAGCTTTAAAATGAACACCAACAAGTGGTAGATCAGAAAAGAATTGGAAAAAGTTTGACAGTCCAAATACCTGTCCCCGAGGCGCATTCTACCTTAAGACACATCGTCTGCAGTCTGGTGCAATGACATTTTACCTATTCCAAAGGTAAAAGCTAAATCTGGTGGTTGATAAAGCTATCGATAGAGACTAAAAATATCAACACGATTATACAATTCCCAAATGTTCTCACATTAAAAGTTTAATGGATAATACATCAACAAGCGCCATAATCCCACAATACTTTCGTCATTGACATGTTTGTTTGTTATTTCCAGATTTTTAGTAACGACCTCTACCCACCCCATTCCGTATATGCGTTATCAGCGTTGCTTTACTAACGTGTTTCTGCATTAAATTATTAAATCCTACACTATTTTGTGGGTGTTTTATTTTGAATGAGTAAACGGATAAGAAATATATATGATAGTTCTGGAAAAAAATTTCCTGTATTCGTTTGGTTTTCATGTGTGGATACTGTTAATATGCTTTATATAAATTATACTATGCGATTTTCTTGCTCTTTCCTTAACTACAACATATATCCCGTTTGAAAGAGAGATCACAATTATGAAAACTCATGACAAAGAGAAAATAAATTGCTTAACGTGAAGGAAACATACAATATTGTTCTTAAATCAAAATAAAGAGGGTTATCTGAAACCTACTACGAAGCAACACATCCTACGTTTTGTGTCGCTGTGTATATGCAGAGAAGAGGAGTGTAAAGAAAAATGAGACTGCACCGTAGACAGACAAGTTAACAGACAGACAGACAGACATAATATGTATGTCTGTCTGTCTGTTATATATGTCTGTCTGTCTGTCTGTCTGTCTCTATAACATATAATGTTATAGAGGTCATTCACTCATACGTCCATTGTGCATAAAGGTAAATGATTAGGTTCAAAATTGTGAACGATGTTCGATAGCGATACAGACTGTGAGAAATCAAACAAGTAAATAATTGTTCTGGTGAAATTATGGTGTTCGCCATTGATATGAGCCTGGCAATGAATGCGTCATTACTCGGTCGGGACACTTATGATGATATGGCAATTTGGTGTCTTTACCAACACAAGCACTAGCACAAGCACTAGAAAAGAGAAGGCACAGCACCTGGCAATATGTTAAATCCATGCATAAGAAATAAACGGTGTTATCTTTGGAGACTTTGAGCCGCTACTCTGATTCTGTATTCCGACGACCTCTCGCTATAGCTATTCCCCGAAGGGAGATTGTGAACTGTTATACACGGAAGTTTAATAGTTGTTAGTGACAATGACGATAACGCCCGACAATTGTAATGCAGTGGTTATTTAAATATAAATTTCAGCTCATCATTAGTGTCCCTACCTAGTAATGACGTATTTATGGCCAAGATACATATCAATGGCTAATACCATAAACACCAAAAAGATTACTTACTTGTTTGATTTCTCACAGTCTGTATCGCTATTGTACATCGTTCATAATTCTGAACCTGTTCATTAACTTTTTTGCAAAATTGACGCCAAGGTGAATGACCTCTGTAACACACGCAGACAGACAATCACAGAGAGACAGTCATACTGACAGACAGGAGAGCAAACAAACATACAGATACCATAACGATGCGTTGGCCCATTAATGACCCCATGTCTAAACGGGTAAGATCAATGAAAATATGAAAGAAATGAAGGCAACTTCACACATTGGTAATGCTATGATATACAGAATTATTAGATCTTTAAGTTATTTTGTGTAGAATAGATGGTGACCTGGAGACACCAGCGAATCGAAAGTGCTTGGACTTTGGTCATGTGGACTGAGTCTATTATGACAGAACAAACCGGATCGCGCACATAGAGAGTCAGTCAACAGTGCTAGACTTTGTCAATAACGAATCTGGCTTTTCCTTCCTCATAGAGGAAAGATGACCATCATCAAACAAAAGGTAGGTATACATAACAGTAGGGCAACTAACGAAAGGATCCAACTTAGGTACCGAAACACCGTTAGGATGAATCACAAACTTAACCCTTTCCCTAGGGGACCAAGGTTGCATGATCAGGGTCAAAGCACTATCGATTAATCGGTGTCTCGCCATGTATTCCACACAAAATAACTACAATGATCAACGCATTCACTATATCGTATCACTAGCAACAGTAGATAATATGTGTTAAGTTGCCTTCCTTTCATTTATATTCATTGGCACCTAGAAAAGCACGGACAATCCATAATAATTCATGGATTCTGCGCAAAAACCTGGGGATGAATTACAGCGGACGTATGAGTTATTTGCACACCAAATTAGGTAATTACCCAGCAGCTATGCTAGGCAGTTTGCTATATGACGTGGAGTTTACCTTAACTAGCCTCTCTTTGGTGGTTAATGCAAACCTCGAGAACATACAATTACAAAGCAGAAGAAGCTGATTCTTTCGTTTTCTAGTTTCGGGAATAAATCTTACAATGTAATGCTCAAACTTAAACTTGTTCATTGACATGACGTCATCGATGTATCTAAAAAGTGTTAATTATTTGCTTTTGCTAACCACCAGGGATGAAACGCAATGCTTGGTGGTGAAAAATCTCAAATTCAAGACCCTAAGAGTGATTTTACGAGTAATTGTATTGGGCATGGCATAAGCACTTTAAGGTTGGCTGGTTCTCAGAAAGCATAGATGAGCAGAGCATCACCTGCAGTGACGCAGGCATGATACGCCCTTTTTAAGGCTTCTTCGCCATTAAAGTTTAATCGTACCGTCAAAGCTTTAATCTTGTTCAGTAAAGATGCCCAAAGAGTTTCACGAAAGCATTGCATCGTATACCGATGGCTTGCATTTCGGTAACTATACACAGAGAATTGCTAATACTGTTGTGGTTATGGAGCTATTGAGTTCATTTCTATTTTCAAATGATTTCAACGTATGATGTGTTGCTTCGTAGTAGGTTTCAGATAACCGTCCTTATTTTGAATATCACTATAAAACAAAATTAGCAATACCAGGAACACGTCAACATTATTGGGTTCATCATCCAATTGCTAGGCTTTTACCGATGGGGTTATGGATAAACTGAATGAAAAATACCCGACTTGACAAAAAAGTATCATTACATCTTGTCACTCTATATTGACTATTATTCATATTTTCATGTACCTTCAAGAACATGGAAAACATAAAAACCACTGAGTTTCACTTCGATAGCTTTAGGAATATAGATACAAAACATTTAACAACTGTTCCACTTACAGAATTTGATCTTTTAAAGAAAGCACTGTCTTTAAAATTTCATGCAGGGCGTGCGCAATTTGGTGTCATATAACCAGTAGTCAAGGAATTAAATACTTGCTATGCAGATTACAGGCACGGCAAGAACCACCAATCTCTCCGAAAACCTCAGAAATCCCAATGCTCAGAAAGCGGGTATACAACGCTTGCTGGATGATGTCATGTCCCACTTCACCCTAGCGAACCAGCTCAGCTAAACAGACATAAACAACCAGCATCAAATAGTGATGTCCTGTATTCTGGCTAGTTTCCATTCATTGAATCTCCGAATCATTGAGTCTCCAATACCTAAGAAATGGCGGGAAGAGGTAGTAGGCTATTGTCCTGATAGTTTTTAATAGTTAAGATAATTGAAATGATCCTGTATCGATCCCTTTCACGTAAAAATAGATTAATGTGGACCGCGCCCCGGGGACAGATATTCGAACTCTCAAACTTTTACAAATCTTTTCTGAGCTACCACTTTTGGGGGCTCATTTTGAAGCTCTTTCACCGGCTTAGTTTTAGAAAGTCGAAATAAAATTTTCCTCCATGGAGTTAACACGGGGATGGCGGCCATTTTGCATTTCAAATATCGGTAAATTCCCTCGGTAATTTGTTTCTGTAGTACTAGAATTTTTACGGTGACCCCTGACTTTTATGCTCGAATGTGAAAGAGAACGACTGAAGCTTCCTTAAGGAAAATTTAAGCAAAAGTTCATATGTCTTTCACTTTCGAGGCACGTACTACCTTAAGACGAGATCAAAATAAACTTAACATATCGGGATCCGTAACTATTTCATTGCTACCAGGAAAGTTCGGTGTATTTATGATCTATTGATCACTATATATTTAAGTCATACATGGCACACATCTATATAATACAAAGCTACCAAAGTTGTTTTGTAACTGTGCTGTCTTTAATCTCTTTGTAAGATAAGGTTATGGTCGAAGACAATCACACTGCCTTGGGCATATTATTGCAGTGAAGAATTGGGTCATTCAAACTAGATTTATTAATATGTGAGGCACTGCTGGGAGAGCGGTGCTACCATCTCTGATCTGGTAATGTGTTTTCAGATGTCCCAAGGGAAACCAGCTCATTGTGAGGAATGCTTATGTTAGTATTGACTCGCGAGGTGGTAAGTTTCTATCATCTAAAGATCAAAACAACAAACCGTTTTCCAGTTTTTGGCTCAATGTTTGATTTTTTTATCCGTGTATCGTCACTTCAGGTATATGCGGTGCTTTCTTATCTTCAAACTCATGCTAAACAGAAAGATGAATAATGAATTGCGATTAGGTAACATTGCTACACTTCGTTCAAACTGATCAGAAGTCTCTTTTTCAATAAATTTAAAAGGTACTACTGGTAATGATACCATGGCCCTCCCGTGTGGGTACGTGTGATAGTTAGAAGAGCACAGCTAACCAATCACCGGCCATGCTTTATTTGTGTGACAAATTTAAAAAACCCTCACTATCAGTGAGAATATATTGACAGGAACGCCTACATAAACAGAATTTAATTTAGTAGCATGAGCAGAAATGTGTTTGGGGAAATGTTGTCATGAATGGTTTTAAAGTTAGTGCAGGAATAGTAGCTTTTGACGGCGACAACTTTCTGAAAGCTTAAATAAGGTTTACTAGCAACATGTACTGCAACACATATAAGGTTCACATGTCCAGACAGACGACATTTAAAAACATTTTGCGCCAACTATCAGGTAATTAGCTCAGTATTTCATAATCACCTTGATACAAAAATCTGACTTCTATATTTAATGTTCTTATGGTATTTTTCTCTTTCTTTATCTCAAAGTTATCAGGATTTCAAGTCTTCACTTGAATAACTCATTGTTTCTTTACATATCTGTGTTTCTGTTTGGATTGGATGTATTAGATGTGCTGCCATCTTTGATTCCCGTTTACTCAGCTGTAAGATTGACATCAATACGATATACGTTAATATGAGTTATCTGTGATGTCAAGTAAGAGCGGCATCGATTTATGGCATTAAAAGTTCTTTTTATTGGTACGTGTAATGTCATGCAAAAGTCCTTTTACTTCGTTGTGATGTCGTCTTGGCGCCAAAATTCTTCTAAAATTCATTCAGTATATATTCCTGATTGGTTTCAGGCACGATGTGTATCCCGGTGTATCCCCGTCGTTTGGTACACATGAAGACTTGCCGACTTTATACAATATTTAAGATTGCCGTGGAGAAGTTTAAGCACATTGTTGGTGATATGATTGTTTGGTTTAATCTTATGATGCATTCTATGGTTACATAATTGCTTTGATAGGAAGTTTGTATATGTTACCGATTTTATATTTCCGCTAATGGAGATACTGTGTACACACTCAAACATCCTATACTGCTTCAGCCATAACATAAAATCGTGTCAGTGTTTAAGACTCAAGATATATGGTTTACCTTGCGTCTTTTAAAGCCCGGTGTGGACTTAATCCAAAAATCTAGCAACATATTTATATAACGATTGCAATGTCAAAAGAAGACAAAAGACAGAAACACCTCATAATCTTCTTAACACCATAGTTAATTCCGATCCCTGGCCTTACCGAGCCGGGGTTTAACTCTTATTACAGCAGGATGGAGATACAAGACCCATTATGGCCGTTTTAGCCATGGTTGCCACATGTATTGTGATAGTCATCGTGTGGATATCAATTGATAACATACAGAGTGCAGTCATCCCCTTAGAACAACAGGTATTGTCGATGAGCCATTGCCGTATGATGACGCCATCATCATTTATTAAAATACATCAAGTGAGTTACTCAAATCATAATCACTTAAGAAAAGTAGAGCAAATACAGCCTAAGCGTACTAATAGGATTCATATACTAACAATGAACGTATATTCAATCGAAAATTCTTCATAAGCTTTTACTTATTCTTGCCCTGTATTCAGGGTTTGTTATGGGCTCAATATTAATAATATGTTAATATCATCGTACTATTGTTTTTAAATCACGATTGACAACATTATATGTTAAAAATTTAAACATAAGGTGATCTTTCAATTTCATTCCCGTACCAGTGTGATATAAGAGCTGTTGTCAACTCCAAGTCACTGATACATCTGATAATGGCCTTGACGTTTAGTCTTCCCCGCATTGGGAGTAGTTAACTGAACACTTTAACAATGTTTATGTCGAGTTCTATCATTAAATCGTATTATGAGCAAAAGTGTTTTTAAAGCGCAGTGTTTGATGTAAATCTCTGCAGCAACGTTCAGCAACTGACGACACAAGATCAGCAAGCTGTGCATCAACGTTTATTTATTCTGTTTGGACTGGAGTCAGTACCAATAACATCGTTTAAAGAAATATTCGATAATGAGAATATACTTTAAGCGAGGAAGCTGCTCGTTCTTGTTTACAACAACGGGAATCAAGGTAACTAATTTATAGACCATTTATGATTGAACACTGACGACATTGCAACATCCTATATTTAAAATCATGCTTGATTCTCGATATACGATCCGACTGGATTGTACAGTCATAATATAACGTTCTTGTCACTGGTGTTAAATTTTGACTGAAATACAAAGTGAAATTAAATGGGTAACACTCTTTTCCATTATTTGAATATACACGATGTTGTCAGTGTACACTGAGAAATATATTCGTGATGATAATGTGTTGGTAGTGGTGCTGTTTATCTGGTCGAAGTCATATATTACTATCCATACGTTTTACGTTGCAACCATTGCATATTTGCAGTATTCGAAAATTGTATGGTCATCGGCGTAAGAAGCTGATGTGAGTTTGTCAACCCTCGATTAAAATAGTGTACTTCGGATTGTAGAGAGCGTATTTGTCTTTGCCTTGCCAACTGATCTGTGTGTTTGTTTTGCTTTCCCACTGATGTCTGACTCGCTCTGTTCGATTTCTCATCAATGAAAAGAAAATAAACTCTTCCTGCCGAATTGGTCTTACTCGCCGTAAGACCAATACCCTAAAATAAATCTGCCAGACCTTGGTATAGACCTCTGAAATACATCGATTATGTTTATATTTAATTCTTCTCAAAGTACCACATTACATATGATATTTTGGTCATTTGCATATTTAATGAGTTTATATTTATGGTATAAGGTCATAATTCAGAGCTGAACGCATTGAATTATATAGGACCTGAAAACTATTAGTCCTCCTAAGGTCTAGCTGAGGTGAATGTCTGAAGAAAGTTAGGAACTAATTATAATCTAAAGTGCACACTGAATAAATTTCGGTAACAAGGATAAATTGGTGGTATTTAGGCTGTATTTGCAACTAGCTCTTTCACTAAACATATGCACACGGTATCAAACGACAACACAGGCAGCCGACAAAAAGTGACACAGCAAGTACGGCAAAGTGCCAATAGTAATGAAAGGCATTTCTAAAATGAGGGTGAAACAGTCTACACCTGTGTTATCAAAAAAACCTAATTATTAAATTAACCATTTATTTTTTTATTATATTTATTAAAACCAAAATTTTCCTGCAAGCTTAATGCCCTCCTCTTAATTGGTTTCCGCATTAATCCTCTAAGCTAGTTTAGCGGCCCATTTTATCATTGATGAAATGAGCTCTTGTCCAATCAGAATGGCGCATGACAGCGTTATCTAATATATATTATAGACAACATTGGTATGCTTCATTAAAGCCTATGTAAGGTATCTCTGTACTCAGTAAAAAACTTCAAATTTAGTTAATGATACTTATAACATCATCTTTGAATTAGAAGGTTCTGAACACCAAGATTCAGCGTCTTAATTATTGTCCTGCAGACTCCTACGAGGCAAACACTCATGAATGTTACAATGGCAATATTATCCGTCTTTCAGAGTTACTCTCATATTCATATACGGTATCAATCCTCACGTCACAAGTTCCTAAAAAGTTTAAGTCCTTATTTGGTAAGTTTGCGAGCTAAACTGACCAATCAAAGTGAACACTTCTAGGAAAGTGTTTATAATTAAGTATCCTTATATTATAAATATTGCGCCAACGCCCAAAAGTTTGCATTCAGGACACAGCCGACGAAGATGTGGCAATACACGCAAAAGATACTTCTGGTGATAATAGCATGGTCCAGCTGTATAGGAAGTCTTTCAGCAAACAAAACTGTCCTGTACATCGGTGGACTTTACCAATCAGTAGCTGTTCCTGGTGTTAACGAAGAGATGCAGTATGGAACGAAGAAAGCATTAGACTTTGTTAACGCAAATCCGCACATTCTCCAAGAATATGAGTTGGTGATGATTGAAAACTTTACAAGTATTGATCTGGTAGGTTTCAAACGTTGTTGAAAAATGGAGTTTAACACAAGCAATGACGTTAACTGTCCTATTTTCTTTTCCGATTTCGTTTCATACGCAATACTTAAATGACAATATCACTGGTTTTTAATGCAATTTTCTAAAGAGAAACGGTGAAATACCCTCTTCAAACCAATGAATCTTAAAAAATGTTGATGCATTGTGTGATTAAGGCTTTATAAGTTAAGGTTTGCTGTGTTTGCATTTACTTAGAGTACACGAATAGTACAGCTGTTACCCGGTTAGCATATGTTCATGATACTGTACCAACTGCCTAAAAGTTTGTATAATAATTCAAGACAGTCGCCGACAACGTACCATTACATGCACAGGGTGATATTTGTGATAATATTATGGTCCTAATGTGTAGACAGGCTTGTTGCTGACAAAATTCCATTTATATCGGTGGACTTGTACTATTCAGTCGCACATGCGTTTGGCGTATGCTTTAGATTACATACATGTGAA
>LD389859.1:0-11961 GCA_001465055.1 Ptychodera flava
TAATTTGACATGCACATGTAGGCCATAGTGTTATGCCTTTGTGCCAAGTTTGAACCGAATCGGTTCAAGGATGTCTGAGTTATGGTCCAAAGACATGAAAAATCGCAACAAAATGGCCGCCTCGTGCCCGTATTGGATCGTATCGCGAAATAATTTGACAAGGATATGAAAGCTATAGTGTTATGCCTTTGTGCTAAGTTTGAACAGAATCTGCTCAAGAATGTCTGAGTTATGGTCCAAAGACATGAAAAATCGCAACAAAATGGCCGCCTCGCGACCATATTGGATCGTATCACAAAATAAATCGACGTGCATCTGTAGGTCATAGTGCTATGCCTTTGTGCCAAGTTTGAACGAAATTGGTTTAGCAGTGTCTGAGAAACTGTTGATGACGGACGGACGGACGGACGGACGGACGGACGGACGGACGGACGGACGCACAGACGGGACCCAATCTATAAGTCCCCGCCGGACTTCGTCCGCGGGGACTAAAAAGCTGTATAAAGCGCTCAAATTGAAATCAAGATACATCTACCCCTCTGTAATCCAGAATATCTCTCATCCTTTTCACCACCATGGTTTGGCCCAAACCCATTGTTATCAATGGTGATACTGGACCTGTTTACAGGGAATGGGGGTGTGCAGGTTAAAGAAATTGCAGGTGAATGATGTCTGTTATAGGCTGGTGTCACTGGATTGTAATACAGTTTTCCACTTGATGTCAATGCCTGCTGGCAGTTTTGCATTCATGTGAGGGATGGGCAGGGTTCGACAAGGGAGGTTACGGAGTCCGACTCTCCAGGTGCACTCTTCAATTATCAGTGGCCTCTAAAGTAATTTGGAGGCATTCAAGACAAATTAGTGAAAGCAGTAAACATCATTATTTTTAATTTGTGAATTATCTCACCAATTTTAACATGTCCCAGCAATTAGCGATTGTCTCAATCACAGAGTACAATCATACACACTTAAACACTGATGAAATAAGAATTTGAAATCTCGCGAGCGAAGCAGGTCGGTTTTCTTTTTTCTGAAGTGAAAATGATTTGTTCTTGGTTTGAAAAAAATTTGTAATTCTCGATATATTCACATCTTCAAGGCGGAACATGCAGAAAATGATTGGATCTCGGTATTTCATTTATCTGACTTACGCTACATTTGTCCTTAGTTTTGATATGATTGTCACACAGGTCTCGATTAAAAAACACACCAATACTCAAGATGTATATAATGACAGACAGAAATGCCTTGATGATGAAATGCCAATATTTCAAATTGTCTGAATTCAGGTAGTAAGCACCTTGAAAGTAAAAGACTTTATTAAACTTTTGCTCAAACTTTCCTCAATGAAACTTTCAACCATACTCTTACCAAATCAAGAATAACAATCTTGGGTCACTGTGCAAAGTTTGGTACTAGAGAGTCAAAATCAAATTACTAAAAATTCACTGACATTTGAAATTCAAAATGGCCACAATCCCTGTGTTAACTCTATGGAGAAAAATACATTTTTTTGATTTTTGAAAAACTAAGATGATGACAATGATTCTTTCTCCGAGAGCTTTAAAATGAGCCCCCACAAGAGGTAGATCAGAAAAGAATTATAAAGAAATGAGAGACGGAATATCGGTCCCCGAGGCGCATTCTACCGTAACTCAGATCTGGTTAGCAAATGATGTCCAGGTCATTAAACTCTGAGATATCCGATTATTAAACATGATTCAGGTCAAACACACTAATGTATTTGTTACACACCGTGGAGAGAATTATCATGTATTGATGCTAATCTACAGAGTTCTGCTCATGAGTGCCTGAAGCTCAGAAACATCTGAGTCCCAACATGGCTACCCAATCCTTCCGTTTTCCCTGTTCTGTGTCAACAACTGAAAGTCAACTAAACTAAACAGGTTTAGAAGTTTTATTACTGTTCTGGACAGGTACATAGCAAGCCTTGATAAAATAGGTGACACTAAACACAAAACAATACAACTGTGAAATCAAACATATTTCAACCAATGTATGGTAGGGTTGGCAACATACTCATGCCCCTTATGTCTTTCCATGTCTTCTGTGATAGAGAATGAAAATTCATGCCTTTTATCATCATAATACATATCAAACTATTAAGTAACAACAAATCTGGCTAAAAAATATTGTAATTGTACAACTCATGAAAGTGAAATTCAGGTTTATTTTTGAACGCATATCTTGGCTACTGAATGAAAGAAAAAGAAATGACTGCTTGGCAGCCATATTGGATCACATCCTTAACACAATTTACTTGCATACGAGTCTTTCATACGAATGCTTTGAATCATTTAAATGTGTTTTGAGAGACAAAACTTGTCTGAGACAAGCTACAATGGCAAGTAAGAGATACTGTATGGCCACTTTTCAGCACAGGCATACATACAATATAAAAGAAAGTTGTCGGTCACTATGATATGCTGTCCATGTGGTAACTATGACAGAATTCCCTTTGCTGATCAAAGGAACCCAGATGCAAATGTTTGACACATAATTTAATATTCAAATCTGTTTGCATCAAACCAACACTTCCTGTTGTATTGCTATAAAGCTGAGAACGTATTCTTGCTGTCAGTGCATGTGAACATTGTATTAATTACAACATTATTATTTCACAAATCATGCTCCATGAGTTTCAACATTCTTCCCCACAGCTTCTATACTTAAATGTACATAACACGAATAAAATGCAAAGAGTATTTTCAAATCAAAGCAGAGATTCTAATGACATCTTACCTTCTTCCTTTGCCTTCCTTTCTGCTTCCTCTTTCTTCAGTTTTTCTTTCTCCGCTTTGGAGAGCTTGCCCTTCTTCCCGCTCTTTTGTTTCGGAGGCTGCCCAAGGAAAAAAGAAAGGAAGAAGAGAAGAGATAGAATTGAGTACACATTACCAACACATGAAGCAGACACAGATACAATGGATGGTATGTTTGCAGAGTCAATCAGGTTACTTACAGATACATGGGTGACAATAGACGGGCCATCTTAGGTGGTCAATGCAGTTGGATATACTGCACGGGACTCGTATAATTGACTCTGAAGTACAGCTGCAGACCCCATCTGAGTGAATGTGTTACTTTCGACTGTCATGGTTACCAATTCAAATTGAAGGATACCGTTATACATCTTATGAATTTCTACATCAGAAGGAAATGCTTTGATGTCAATGTGTCAAGGAATAAACCTGGAATGCTCTACAGCAGCAAGGTCCTCTGAATATGTTGAATTTCTATTCACCCGGAGGCATTTGCTACTGTTCAGCAAACCTTTGGGATTTGAAAAATGACTGAGACATTGATTCATATACTTCTTTAATTTTCATATCAGGCCAAGGTTAACGTTTCATTTATTAATGGCCGTTGTTGTTAATTTATTGATTGCCCCCGTGTGGCAATTGCATTGCAAAACTCGCCTACTGTTTAACATGACCGTTTCTTAAAACTATTGCTTTTTCAGTACCCTTGACACTGCGCCACACAGCCGTCAAGACACACTATGTGATACGTGTGAAAGAAGCAGGGATTGTTTGGATAATAAAAGTCATGTACCGATAGGTATAATCAATAACATGACTTCTGCTTGGTATCTCACATTGCCTGGGTGATCTGAGCTTTGCATTGTGGGATATGAACTCAGCAGGTTGCATATATCATTTTGTACCCGGCATGTACACTGCATCTTGGGAGAGTTTTGATTGATGTCAGCATGAAACTGTGCCACTCAACCTGGTATGGTGGGAAATTAACAAACACAACCAACATGCAAGTTACCAGTGTGTAAAACGAATGTATTCTATGTACGTTGCAATTTTCTTCAACATCAATAAAACAGTACCTATTAAACTTTTAAAGTATCTATTGCAGCAAAACACTCCTGACACAATTGGACGAACATTTTGAGTCTTTGAAGTAGCATAGACTCACGACTACTCAATTGAAATACTTTTGACTCATTTCTGCCATTCCTGCAACAGCTGCTTCATCATGGAGAGTCAGTAATATTAAAACCTGACCAAAGAAGAGTACCGGTGACACTCAAATTACTTCATGTTCACCAACCTCCTGAACACCTGCCTAGGATTTCAACTGTCAATTTCCAAATGCGTTCAATCCTCAATTATCTACAGGTGTCTACTGGAAACATTTGCTGAGGGTTTGATGGAATTATTTGGAATAGAACTCTGCATGCATTGGTAAGGCCTCTCCAGAAATGACATGTCTCATTTGGCAGAAGATTATGAGTTTTGTATGAATCTGTTTCTAATCTTTATTATAACACCCAGCACTATGATATTAAAGGTATACTGTCAACTGTTCCAATTTTGCCACAGTTACCATGGAAAGAAAAAATCTAACCTGGATCACAGATTTTTATAAGCGGGTGGCCGCTTTTTAAAAACAGCGCCCTCACATAGGCATTTTGAATACCAAGGAATGCCCCTTTGACCATATATGGGCATATTTAGATTATAGGTGACAGTATACCTTTAATGGTTATCATGATGCTTCATGATGAATGAATGTTTATTATTGTGTACAATACATGCATTTTGCATAATAACTTGTTCACCCTATATTACCGGTAAATAGATCCACATCGACCATTATAACAATGGGTTCAGACCAAACCATGGTGGTAAACGGGTAAATTCTAAGTACAGTACCAGTGCGGTATATGTTATGATTTGGCTTCAAAATGGCACTATGGCAGCAACATGAAATCCTTCAATGCAGAACTGAATTTACTCATCATGTCCGAGCTCTCTGAGATGAGAAGTTTTCACTTCATGGGGAAATGAAAAATCATAGCAAACAAGCAACAAACAGAATGCCTATATTCATGCAGAAATCAAATCAAATAAATTTGGATTCCACTTTGCATGAAGGTCTCTTCATTTTAATGTTGGTATCCAAAATGCTTATTTTTATACACAACTACAATCTGATGACAGCCAACAAAATATATTTGACTAGGGACACATGGTCTTTGGCCTAAGTTGCCAATTTTGTTCATACTGAATAATTAAATTGATTCATTCAAATTAAAATAAGAATCACATTACAATAGCCTTACAGAGGCTTAATTCATAGTCATATGAAGTGAAAACCCGGATCAAACAGTACTATTGGAACTGCTTCACACAGGAAATACATTGCATACAAGTCATTGTTAATTTGACGTAATGATACTTGATGCGATGAACACAGGTTTGTACTTTTATAAATAGACATATCAAGTTGTTCAAATGTGTGATATCAAAAAAGAGTGACCAATCGGCACGATGTTTTGATATCATACAAGAATGCACCTGAGGGAGGGCGTGTCAGGTTTTGGGGGGGGGGGGCACTAACATTTTAAATGACTTTGCTGATCTGCTGCTTGTGTGGACACATTCAGAAGACTGAGGAAGAAAACAAAATTCACTGTTTTTTTTGCGAAAATCGAAAATTAAATGTTTTCATAAAGAGTTAACACATGCTATACAGATGCCATATTCAATTTCAAATATCAGTAAATTTTGTAATCTGTTTGTCTACAAAACACAAACTTTGTACTGTGACCCCCCCCCCACCATTGTTACCTATGATTATGAAAGAGAATGATTTAAAGATTCCTTCATAAAATTCCAGCAAAAGTTTACAGCTTACCGTTTCAAGTTACGCATTGACTAACTGACTGTACACAGACCTTTCCTGAAAGCGCCAACAAAACTTTCACAGTTGTTGAGTTCCAAGTCTCAAGCCATGCAAAGATCTTTAGATTAATCAATGTACCTATTAGACTGAGTTATGCTACAAGTAAGCACACAGTCAAATACTTCACATTCTTGCACCTCACTCTCAAAGGAATACCTTCATTTGCATACAGAACAGAACTAACATAAACCTCTTTTTTCACTCTTAGCCCGATGCCTTTATAACTCCGTCTGCTGTTCAACTTATGAAGTATCGCACTACTGCATGTACATAGGCAGCATCTCGCAAGTAACATTTCCTGGGTAGTTCAGAAAAATGAACTTTTTTGGCATCTTCTCTCATTTACAAGGCATCCATCATCCATGCTCTTACAAATCTAGTGATTTTGTCCTGATGAAATCTGAAGTAAACAGTGAACTACAAAATTTATTTATTTTGCCACTTTGCTCACATCCAATAAACTTACATATCATTAAATATGCCTGATCAACAGTAGAAATCCTGAAAAATTAGAATGCTGGGTAAATTGTCAAACAGACGTCATAATGAGGAAGGTTCATGTGTCACAGAGATACATGTGTGGACTGATGACGGTAAAGTCTAAGAAATGATGTCAGGTGTTTTGAATGGAGTGAGCAATGTCATCCTCCATCCCATAAAAATTTCCTCTATAAAGTATCATGCATCTGTAAGCCATATTCAGAAATGGGCGCAAGCCTATGAAAAGGCGAAAGTCAATGGTGACATTTCAAAGACAGCGCAGCACAGAGAAATATTCATGCATGCACCTATCCAGGTTTTCCACCAGGGAGAGGAATGCGGGCCTAACAAGGGAATTGGACAAATTTCCCACTGATAGGGTACAAAAATATGTCAAATACCCAAGGGTAGGGGGAAATAGAGGCTATGTGTAGATAATAAGGACTTGATTCAAGTCAAAATTCTGGACATGGTGCATATATAGTGGCAATCAAATTTCCCCTGTCCCAGGATATGATTTGTCATCAATTTCTGTTGCACCGCCACTCCCCACCCCTGGTGGGAAACATTGATATGCATTCACTCCAGCATTCTCCTCCGCTGCTGTATCCATACTTTGTTGCCCTGAGACACAACTACCTGTGACTAGCTGGATTGCTATCACAGACTTCCTCTTGTTAATCATATAAATAATAGCAGACACACCCACCTGGTTGGCTTATCCGTTGGACTGTGTACTATAAAAACAGAATGATATCAAACTACATCCTCCTAAAATATACACTGGTGATTGCATGCATTTGTGCTGGTACCTAAATCTAACCAGACCAATCAAAGTGAGTCAATTTGATCTATTTTTAATTTTATGGCGCGTGTTTTCAGATTTGTTTAATATTACTGATTATACTCTCACTAAATATTGATGTAGTCCACTGCATTTGACAAATACCTTGAAAACACCGTCAGAAAAAAGGGGACAGGTTTTCATAAACTTAGTTGACATACCAGTAAATGTATGACAATTAAACTGACTAGCAAGATTTCAAAGTGTTGGTGTACTTGGTGGCTGGTCAAAAAATTGGACACCATTACTGTAATATGCCCCGGGTACATGTACAAATTGTTGGCTGACCAAAATCACCTCCCTAGATGCTTTGCAATTACTGACATTTACGTTTCCCATTCACAGAGCGACACCGTTGGAATGTTACCAATTCAGAATTATTTAACCTGGAATGTACCTCTAGGCAAGAAAAGCATGTTGCAACCACACAGAAACCAAGCCCAATGATATGATATAACACCTCTTTTATACATGCAGATGTAACGCGCTGGTACATTGACGTTCTCTCTGTGACAGCTAGCTGACAGCGTTCTACTATGTTCATCAATGTGGTGTGAACAGTCAGCATGCCTGTAATGAAAGTTTGTTATTCCAAATCGCTAAATCAGCATTTTATTCCTTTCGACACCGTATTTCAAGCTTGGCTGAACCAATGAAACTTTGTCATGAGCACTATATAAACAGCTTTGAACTAACATCCACCATCACAACTTCACCAAAACCAACTGTTTCGATGACTGTGGACCTATTTACAGGCATTAGGGTGAAAATATTAAAAAATATGTACCAGAACAGGTACAACACAGTTTGGATGCTCTTTCTGTAGAGTGAAGCCCAGCTAAATCATGAAAGTTTCTGAATTAGGACAAATCTCCAAGTGCCTAGGGGGTCTTCTGAAAAGGGCTTAGGCCTTATTCTTCTGGCAAACTCACAGAGCTTTTGTTCCGTATGCAGCTTCCGCCTGCTTAATTGACTAGAGCACAAGGGATAATGCCCACGCTATTGGCCAACGTTGTTAGCAAACTCATCTGAACTACGTAAGAGTATAATGTCCTTTGACAGGACAGAGTCTGTGCTTTCAAAGAAGGCTTGGAAAAGTAGCGTCTGTTGGGAGGATGTCACAATTCAGTGTTCAGTGCATCTCTGGATGCTTTCATTGAATCAGTGAAGTGAGAATGAAAACGACCAGTCTTGTGTCATCACTTTTAAAAAAACCTGTGTCAGTATCTCTGTGATTATGCACAGGTCGTCAAATCCATCAATCACCGGCTTTACCCCGCAAATCTCCAACTTCCACTGGAAATGATCCATTCTGAGTCTGACAATGGTGATTTTAACTTTTTCCTCAGTTATTTTGTGTTGCTAAAAGGATCCTTCCTGAGAGACACCGTGAATAGCTTGGACTGGCTTTTCATGAAGGTGTGCTGGTACAGCAGGTGAATCACAAACTAAAACAGTTAGAGGGTGCAAATGTTTTAAGACTCCACACCTTCATTGAAGAACTCATAATCCACTGAAAAGGATGCATTTACTGAACAGACATGAACGGTTTTTTTTTATGTTACCGGGGTAAGACTTACAAAAACACAACACCACAGCCTTTTATGTGAAAACCTTGGTCCAAATAATTGTTTTTGGGTCCTAAAATCATGATTACCGGGGTAGTGATTGTCAATATTTTTTTGTACGGTGTCGACTGTTGTCGAGCAGAAAGTTGAAATATGAGCATGAAAAATGAGCATAAAAATGTCAAATTCTTGAACACATTTATGTAAGAGATTGAATTATACGCTAAAACAGAATATACAGAATAATAATAATATAATAATAATATACAGAATTTATCAATGGCAACAGTGACTACATTGAGTTGAAGTATCACCAATGTTAAAATGTCAAATAATAACACTGTACACATTAAAGCAATGTTATTTTATTCAAACATCATGTTTCACACACAGTCCAAGTAGAGCTCTACTTGTTGTAACATCAGTAAAGTGCATCGTAATCAATAATACCTGTTTATAAATTTTTTCCTATGGAAATATACAAATTTGAATATCTCTAATAAATGCTGCCACTGGCAAGATCTCATGACAATTGGCTTATTACTGGGAGGGACCATATTAGAGAGAGAATTAAAGGTGCTTTTTACCAGCCTATATAGTTTGGAGCAATCTTGCTCACAGAAGAAAGTCATTGGAAGCCTGAAGGGATATACCCACTTTCAAGCAAGTTCAAAGCACAATGCAAGGACTCTACCACTTCATCAAAGGATGGGAGGGGGGTGGCACATTCTCAAGACTCTACCACATAGAGGATGGAGGGGTGGAAGGGTCTGGTATATTCTCAGTCATTTGTTATTCTGAACTTATCCTGCTGGAAAAGATGGGATGAATGTTTTCTTTGAGGTATAATCTTTACTGAAAACACTGGTTGAAGGCTGTTGTGCTGGGCAACTTGACAGTTTAATGAAAACACTCGTACCATGTAAACCACATTGTAATATAGAGGGGGCTATTTGCCATTGGCTATTGCACAGGTATCATAGACAGAAACATGCATCGAGCTCTCTTGCACCTCTGCCAAGCTCCAATGGCTTTCTGGATCAACATCTGCAACCTGACCCATTTTGAAACTAATCAAACATAGTCTTTGATAATTTTTGATCACCAGTATGATCATAAGTGCTCTTATGAAAGAAAGGAAGCGTTTTTTTAATTAGGTTGAACCGTCAAAAAACCTAACACCTGTGAATGACTGATCGCACACAGTGCCTCCATTCATTGTGATGGAGGGACTGTGGATTGCATTAAGGCCAAGATTTTGTCAATTTAAACAATTCTACTCTTATTAATCTTACTCTTTGCAAATATGTACCTATTTGCACGGCCGTGCTATTATCTTTCTGTTTCTCAAATTTATTTACTAGATAAATATTTCCACAGACTGATAGCTGTGACATTTAATTTTTCAATACTCCTCAAACTTGTCTGAGAGTTAAAGTGAAATGCACACTTGCATACGTTGGTATATACAATAAATGGAAGATATGACTGTAACAGAGGGAAATACCCAAAAATATAAGCAGCCATGAAAATAATGTCTATTAATTCCTTGGATATAAAAGGTTTTAAAGTACTGTCTCCGCACATA
Source organism: Ptychodera flava (assembly GCA_001465055.1). NCBI lineage: Eukaryota > Metazoa > Hemichordata > Enteropneusta > Ptychoderidae > Ptychodera > Ptychodera flava. The sequence continues at coordinate 10,202 of LD389859.1, forward strand.
GAACAGAGAGAGACTATCTCTGTCTCAGCTGACAACTTCTGTGGAAAAAAAAATTTGTGAAAAGGAGACACTGTCTGATTTTGCATGTGAATAGTATGGATTAACAGGTGTGTGTGTGTGTGCGATGGTTGTGCCAAAATAAACATGGGTCAAGTATTTCTTGGCCAGGAATCCTTGTGACTTGCCAAGTTTTCAGAAAGTCAGGGCTGATATGTCAAGGCATTTGACAAACAATAAAGGAAACTACCAGTGTCCAATTGTTACAATGGTTTTGTTGAATACTTATAACTTTTCATTGGTATATTTTTGAGAAGCCCATTTGCATCAATATGTGTATGATAATTTTTTAGTAGCTATTGCTCACGACTAACACAGGGGAATTACGTCTCATGTTCTACTCTGAGTATTCAGATCACAAAAATTTAAGATCACCAGATGTCATGTAAATGTACAGGTCACACAGGCGCATTTTTTTCACTGATGACAGAGCGAGTTTGGTGAAATTGGTGTGCAATCTATCTTCAGATTTCTTTCAATCAGAAGAGGGATTTCGCATGCTGGTTTGAAAAATGAACGCTCGTACGGGAAGTACAGCTCTCGGTGATCAGTCACTCTCCAGCCTGGCAACAGAAATGAGACATCAACTTTTTGATTTGGAATTTGGTTTCAGCAATATCGTGAATACCGTGGGGCACTTCATCACACCTGCCCCTAACTATTGATGATGTCCCAACCTGAAGAATTCCAGGAGAAAATTGAAATATTCATCAAGACATTGAGGCTTCTGTGCTGCATAGTAATTCTGTACCTATGTTAAATCCATACAATCAACAGCCAGGTTGGCTATTTCCTATTTCTACATGCCAATATTTCCTTATCGCCCACACCTGTCTATCCCAGAATGCAACAGAATACACAAGTCAACTGATCAGAAGAATACATGCACATAAAAAACAAGCATTCTCTTGGTTTTGCAAATCCAACAGGTAGCTTCTTGACATCTCAATCATATGCCTGTATGTTCCTTTACTTGTAAAATTACGTACATGTACTATAAATATTTGGCAGGGTTTTACAGGGTTTACAAGACATCAGTCAGATCACTGTGAACTAAAACCAGTCGCCCTAATGATGTTTAAGATAATATTTTTCTTGCAAGCATTTTTTCATTCTTTCTTTTATGTTTTGGGATAAAGATATAGACTACCAATAGCTCATTACTTCACTACTTTGCGCAGACCATTGTGTGTTACATATTGGAAAATACAGAGATTTGTCCCCGAGGCGTAACAAGCAATGTTTAGATTTAGCCTACCTGGATCCTCCATTTTCACAATGAATGCACTATCTGATAATCGCTGTACAAATTATGGATGCTACCTTTCCACAGAGTATAATTTAGAAAGTACACACATGCCTTGGTAACGATTTTACGATGATTATTGCCATGGAAGCACAATCTACAAAAACGATACTACATTCTTCAATTATTGATTTCAAGATTTGGAAACTTATGCCTTCAAGCCTGCTAGTAGCTTTCCCCCAAATCAATACACAAAATCTGCAGTCTATGAAGAAAAATCACAAAAGTTGCAATAATCTGTAGATAGAGGAGTTTCCTTGCCAGGATATCATCCACTTTGAAATCCCTGAAAGGAATTCATGCCTGTCTATGTGGCATCTTAGGCCAAAGCAAGTAAATTCTTTGTTCTACGTCCACATGCACATTGTTTTTTGGAGTTTTATTTTTGGAGGGGGGG
>LD389859.1:11985-23888 GCA_001465055.1 Ptychodera flava
TTTATAATCACACGTAGAATTTTCTTTCGTTGACAATATTTGGCCACACAGCCTAGCCATGACTATTTAATTGCAACAAAATAGATCTCTTCAGTAGTTACCATCGACCACCGAACCACGTAGTGACGTATCAAAGCAGTAAACCTAAAAAGCACATATACCTGTATAGCTACAGGAATGTGTATGTTGAATGAGAAAATTGTTGAATAAAAGCATATTATTTTGTTTTAATTTGTGTGTGTGTGTTTTTAACTGCTTACTTGCCTACCTTTTGCAACTGTGGGTGGATGCAAAACAAAGAATCTGCTTGCTTTTGCAAGATCTGTTTCACACACAATTGCTATCAAATAGCTCAAGCAATACAATTCCTACACAGTGGTACTTCAGTACAGTACATGTGACTACACACAATTTCGTCTGGTGGGAACACACTATAAGTTCAATGTCCCTAAGAAGTAATGTCACCATCGTTTGTGTTTCAGATTAATTTAATCCCTCTCAATTTCACTTGCACTTCTTACCGATCTGCATATAAATCCAACTAGTAAAGACAGACGTGGAGGCATACAAATTGGCACCATATGACAGAGCAACTGGCATACCCAGGTAAAGTGCATCCATGCACTTACACAGTGTACTGTCATGGCTAAGCACCTGTACAAATTATTGGACAATATACAAATATTTGACCTTCCATAGTGGCAACACTCAGATTGTCAAGTATACTGTGAGTTGATACAATGGTAATAGACAAACACTGAGGAAATCTGTACCACTGAGCCCACTCTGTCTATCTGTCTGTCTCTTTCAACATGTTCAAAGTGCTCTGTTATGTAACAGCGACAAAAAAGGCTAATCAGGGTAGGAGATGGCAGATTTTGGACAGCATTGAGCAAAAGAGATGAATAGGGTTGAGGGCAGCATAACATCCACAGCTTTCCTCACACTGGTCTAAAAAGCTATTTACCGGTATTCCTCTATAAAGTTCTTTGACAATAGTAGCACAGCAACAACAGAGCTGAAAACAAAACAATACCAGCAATAAAAACAACACTGACAATTGCAATAACAATGATAATAACATTTTATATTGTAATAAACAATAATTTTAAATTACCGTTCTTTGGAAACCCTCAACACAGACACATCAATGATCAAGACACTTCAATAAGGAAAGGATTTTGCAAGCCAAAAGTTGTCTCACAAGGGGCATGGTATATGTGTGCTTCCTAACAGACCTATACAAAGTTTGTTTCATGATACCAATGGCTGACGTACGTAAACCAACTGTATGCAGGGTGACTGGCAGAGAACTAGCAGGAACAAAAAATATGTTGCTGCTTGATATAGCCAGTCACAATGCATTTTGTAACACACCTCATCCATTTTCTTCGCCCAAAATACAAGAAATTTCTCTGCTATTGTCACCTGATCCAGTTGCGGTTGACTTGGGGCTGAAAGTGCTCCATCTTCCTTTATATAGTCTAGAATACACGTATGTGGATGGCACATTCAAACTTATCCAGGTACATGTAAAACCAATGGTTGTCTGAACTGTTACCTGGTTGGGAAATAGTTCTAAAACTGTTAACCGGCTCTTGAGGGAAATAGTTCTAAAACTGTTAACCAGCTCTTGCATGCACTAGCACCAAATTGACACATACTACGTGATTGTAAATTGATAAATCATGACAGAGATTTTGGATGAGGTTTTACAAACTAGAATATTGCCCATCCATCAGGGACACCTTACTATTATGAAAAATTTTCCGTTGCCTAGCGTAGTTTCACCGCATTTTATGGATCATCCTTGAAATTCCCTACCACAGAAACAACTACCCATAATTCAGCACTGTACATCCACTTGAATTCTCATTAATAACTCCAATATCACAGCAGATGATAATCAAGAGGTATCATGCAATTCGTGTGATTGTACATACTCATTATCACAGTGATTGCGCAGTACGAAAGACTGCACTCTGTTAAAACAAACAGCAATTTTGAACACAAATGACTCAATCTGGCTTATCAAGTAGTTACGGCACTTCAAGGCCTGGAAGTGGAATATATTGTACAAAACCTGACATTTACCAGGTAAGGGGAAAATGTTCTTGGTCAATAGTATCATGCTATGATTGATCTGTAGGTGGTTGATAACATGACAAGTGTCTGAAGGATGATTCCTGATTATCAAATGAGAGACCATCAGACGCAATACTGATGGAGAAACCTGTCACTCGCTTTTTTTAACCCTTTGACCACTGTAATTTTCTCCCGCCAAAATTTTAGTGCAAAATTTTACCAATTTTTATAAATTTTTCTGTAATTTTTTTATAATTTTGGACCATCACATTTCATTGGCTACACTTTTTTCTCAAAATGTTCGCAAAAATCTGAGAAAAATTGACTGTGGTTTATAAAGGGGACAAAAACAGACTTTGGCGCTGAAAGGATTAAAGGTGACTGCTGGAAGTACCACACAATTATCATCAACATCTACCGGTAGCAATAGTTTAGATGTAGTGAATGTCATGGAAAGGTGTGGCTATACTGATAAGTGAGGACTATTACTGAGACAGGTTTCACTGTAACAGTGCTATTAAAAAACAGATACACTGCATGTACATTTAAACTCCATATACTTGTACCTGTAATTTCCACTGAGTGCCCAAACACATGAAATAAATACAGTAAATACACTCGTACTACCACAGTTATTAGTACACATGACTGTATACAGCAGCACAGATGGGAAGCATGCTAACTCAATATATCACTAAAGCCTATTGTCATTTCCCAATCTATGGTTTTGTAAATCGTAAAAAAAAGGCACTGTTAAGTATTTAGCAAGACGTCATTCAACAAGAAATTCATCATTAATGCCAGAAGATTTACCGATAAAAGGTGGCATTTCATGGAAAAACCATAATGACATGTTTAATGTAGCAATTTATGAATACATATCCACAGATCAGAAACTACCGAACCGCAATCCAAACTATAAAAATTTATCACTGGTGTTTTGTGGCAGTGTTTTAGTGATTAGAAGCCAGCCAGCCAGAAAACATTAATAGAATTCAAAGGCTTTTTTATACCTTGTCATGTGTACGTGCATCTCCTGTGAAATACGAGAACCCATTTTAAAAAGTGGGTAAATTTAACCAGCTTATTGTTGCCATGGTTACATCACTATAACTGAGCAAATGCTGTTTGTAGTCGGCTATGATGAGTCAACATTACTAGCAGTGTGGACTACCTGGATTGTTACACAGACTTGCTCTAAATTCTAATGAAGAAATGTTAGAAAGCTGTATTGCAAGAACACAATATGAAAACAGTATGGCAGTATGCCAGTATGGCAACGTGTATAAAGTATGCTCTCCATGAGATTAAAGCAAGTGTTTCCACTCATTAAAATTCAACACAAACCAAACACTTGCTGAAGTATGGTACAAACACGCTCAATATGATGTTCGATGGCAAAATATGTGTAACTTTCATGGAAGAAACTATGAATACAAATGAACTGCCGAAAAAGCAAAATTATGTACATGAATGTACCGGTACATTTAGAGGGCTATGTGTATCCCTGTGCACATGTATTTGTACCGCTATAACATGATTTCTTCAGTGTCTGTATTGGAACACTGTAGTACTAAGAATTTCATGTTCCAATAGGACCTGTTGAATACTGACTTTCAATGTACAGGTACACATGCAAAGAATCTACTATCTACGGATAATGTCACTCAACATTATTTACACTTAATGGCATCATCTGACAGTTATCCTATCATCATCGTCTGCTCGCACAGGCCTGTTACTTTGACTACAGTCTCCCACTAACTCCAAGGTCTGATTTCAGGGAGCATCAAGCTTCCCAGACAAGAGACACCTTGGCAAGCGAAGATGACCTATCATATGTCTAAATCAATGGCAACCAATCAAAATAAAGTTTTTGTACATGATATACTGGTACATGTTTTACTAGCAATATTGATTGCTTTTCGTTAAATATTGTTGCTGCAGTGCAATCGCTGCTAACATGTTACAAATTATCCTGTTATAATAAATAAAAGTATAGACAATTGCTTATACAGAAGTATGCAACGCTTGATCCAACATCAACAAGAAGCATCCATCCAAGTTAAAACCAGCAAAAACAGGACAGCCATGACTTACAGAGAAACACCAGTTGATCCTCTATGCTGTCGAAATGAGTTTTAATAAGACTTCCCATCAGTAAAGTGGAAATTGAATAATTAGAAGCCCATGACAGGATCGTTTGAATTCAACATCATTGACAACACTGTCAATTTCCTTCTGAATGATATTAAAACGAACAGTAATACAAATTAGCAGCGGGTTCCTAGGCGTCTAATTTCCCCTCTGGAATCATTTTCACACCTTATCAAATTGCACATTCAAAGCAGCAAAACCAATAAATGTACATGTCTAAAACACACAGGTGCCACCTTATTTACCTTTAATGAACCTCAGCACCAAAATGACCATAACAGAAGATTTAATCTCTCTGATATTGATCTTTTTTGAGGAAATTCTATCTGCCATATGGAAGGGGAAAAAAAAACGCTCTTTGCAATCCACCTCAATGAAGGCATTTCATATTTCATATCTTGTCACTCCATGATGTACTATGAACTCAGCCTCCAATTTATGATCTTTTCCATGAATAGTTAATGCATTTCGACTTGCGTTTATTTTTCAGTTGCACATTGAATGCAAGTCATCGACTACTCACACCACTATAAGATGACTATAATAAATGCAAATTATCATTTTCACAGAATTTCACAATTACAAAATCTCCAAATAGAAAATGAAAACTCTATTGCTATTAGGTATCAACTGTGCTTGAGAGGAAAATAAAATCATGTTAAAAGTTGAAACCAAGTATGTTTCACTTTTTTTATTAGCCTAGACCCTATTCGTCACTTCGGGTGACGAAGACTGAAGGCAACGAATAGGGTCTGGGCTACTTTTTTGTAAGATTACACTACTCCACAGAAAATCAACCAAAATTTTAGAAAAATTAAAAAAAATTCTGCACAATTACATGTCCTTTAAAATGACCTGAACTAATGTTGCTCATTTTTTTCTCGAAGAAAAAGTTGTTAATGTAAGAGTAGCTTATATACTATTGATAGATTTAATAAGCGTATGAATCAAGGTTTGTGCAAATTGTGTGGTGAAAACATGAAGTACCCTACCTGTGTGAATGTTACAGTACATATGCACATGTACATAAATTTTATACATACATGCATGTATTTTCACATAATATGTCAATGTGTGTGTGTATGAATGAATGTATGGCTATATGTACATGGATATATGTTTGTTTTTACCTACGCATTATATGTGCATATATAACTGTGTGTGTATATTTCTGTATATATGCATGCATGTATTTGTGAATAATAAACGTATGATCATTTAGTTCTGTCTGTGTATGTATGAGTGAATGAATATGTATATACGGTATATATGTATGTATGTATGGATGTATGTATGTACATGTACATGCATATATGTATGTATGTATGTATGCATGTCTATGACTGTACATAAATACGATAGATGGGCACATATTATAGCAATATGTCTGTATTTGGTCTGGGTTATTGGTGAACATTGTAATAAAGCCTGCTCTACACTGCATGTTGTACACTAAAGTGTAATTTTCATAAAAAAACTTAAAATCGTCATTGTAGTGTACTTCTACCTACTTGAACATCTGTACACTCATGTGCTGCGGAACAGTTCCTAACTAGATTTTGCTGTATGCTTGTTCAAACATTATACGGAAAAACAGCATGACAATGCCATCTGATATCGCTTACAGTTTTAGGATCCAGAAAATTCCAGATTTCTTCATAAAGGGAGAGGCTGAACATGTATCCAACGACAACATCATCTCAGATTATATCACCTGTCATCAAGAACACCTGTGACACCTCCAATGTAAAATGAAAGACTTCCTGACCTGATCCTGATGAGAGTATCTCATCTAATGTGAAATGAGCTATTAAATCATTAACAGTACATTCTTATTCCATTGCCTTCCCTGGCTACGTGACCTATCAGTGACAGGTTAGCCATGTCTTATATGAACTTAATGCTCTGGAGGGTTTCATTGACCTGATATACATATTGGCTGAATTATCCCCATAGACTATCTCCTACATGCAGTCATAATTATAATATCATTTTGGAGGAATATGGTTGAAATTGTGAATTTTCTGGCAGAGAAACTGAACTATCAAAGCGTAAGTATCCACGGACACCTTAGCAAATCTGGGTAGAAGTTCATCCGACAGAAGCTCGAGAAGCAAACTAGACATCTGAAATGGAGTAAAATTCCAGAATCAAAGAGAAAAGGACTGTCCCGCCGGAAGCCAATCATTAATGAGGAATCAAACTGGAAAATGCCATGAGGTTTCTCCATTCCGGTCACTGAGCATTAACTATGATATCTACAAGGTTTACTATGCTATAATTATAATGCCGTTATACTGCACCAACATATGTGGCAACACTTTACATGTATGTAGACTAGGCAAACATGCAAATGTGTCACACCTATGTAAGCATAAATGTTGACCACAAATAAAATTACCCTTTTATATGTACTTAAATCTCTCTTGAAAATTCAGAACTTCACATCAAAATGAACACTGACTCATCTCCATATAGCACATGCTCCCGTGTAACACAAAAAGACCACACTGCATACCGTTATGATCAAACTCATCACACGTGGCCTAAATGACACTTCAAAATTAAGACTATGATATTTCAGAATTCGCTGTGTCATAGGGAAAAGCATTGGCAGTCAGTGCATCCAACGCTCCAGTAGTTTTAAACAGTACTCATACCTGTATCAAATATGCCCCAAGCAGACTTCAGCAAGACTCTCTCGGAGAGATTATCCATATGGGATTGAGTAAAACACGTGGCTACACACATGACGTTTTAGGCATCCCATAGGGTATTCACAGCAAGTGATATGTCATCTGTGACTCTAGCCAGAGGAACTGATGCATTATTGCGCTTGTTCTCTTTGAAAAGGCCTCTGAATAATGACTTAATGATTGATATGAACCATACATGGCACTCCTGGGGTATTAGTGAAGTAAATGACTTCACAAATTCACAGACCAAATTTAAATGGGACCACCAAAGATACATCCATATGGTTTTGAAAAGTACAATATGACCCACGGACAGCATACATATTGTATTCTTCATATTGGAAATGAAGATGAATACGTATAAGTAAATGCTTTTGACTTCAAATACTCGATCACAATCTATTGTAAAATGAAAATTTCACTCGGTGAATCACAAATTAAGTCATTTCAACAGCAGCCAACAGGAACAAACTTGCACTGCACAAACAAAAATTTTAAGTATAGTTGTCATATAGTCAGGTAACAAATACACACTATATACACCAGTGTTCTCCAAAGCTTGGAAAAAATATAGCTAATTTAACTCTTTGAGTGTTGTAATTTTCCCACCAAAAGTTCAGTGCAACATTTTATCAACTTTTATTGATTTTTCAGAAAAATTTTTGATAATTTTGGACCAAATGGACATCACATTTCATTGGCTACAATTTTTTATTAAAATTTTGGCAAAAATCTGAAAAAAATTAACAAGGCCATATTTTATAAAGTTGATGAAAATTGACTTCGGCGCTCACAGGTTAAATAACATGCATATTCCTTCCATGTGAATATGTACTCTTTTGTGTTGTTATTAACATATGAATAGACTGCTCAAAAAACCAGAAAGGTGGCATATCCCTCAAAATCCAACTGAGGAGAACCCCATACATATACCGGTAGACATAAGAATGCAGTACTTTTTAGGAGACTGCAATATACTGCCCTATTAAAAATATCTGTTTGTGCCTATTAAAAGTGAAAATTTCCTAGTCAGTAAATTTTCTAATTGTCAATTTTATAAGGGCTTCAAAATATGATGAAAAGCAATTTGTGTCTGGTCAAATTGGTTCAGTTGTCAAAAGGGTATGAAGATTTTAATGTACAAAAAAAAAATGAGGCTGAATGTTATAGTAAGAAGAACAATAAAATGAAATTTCATTAATCAAAAAACTTGTTGAATAATGTTGGTAATTTTCTAAGAAATCCACACAATTTATCTAATGAAGAATGACAGGGAAGGGACAATGTTTGACATCTGACACCAACACAACTCTGAACACAGCAATTAACTGAAGATGCATATTCCGTGAAAATTTGAAAATATCAAATTATGAGGTAACAATATGAGTAAAAATCAACCTGTCACGAATTGAACAACTGTATTACAACATCCATCAATTAATCATGATTTCAGGGACCAGTGATGTCTTGAAACGTGTGGTTGTACAGGATGATCCTAATATAATATTTATATCACTTGATCATTTTTCAACTTCACGACGGGTTATCAATATGTAATTTTCTGGATAGTGAGTTCTCTTGAGTCCAAGGCTCTACCTTGGCAGATGTTCAAACTAATTGTTGCAATCACATGCCATGCGTTTCATTGCAGGCACACATGCCACTCCCAGGAATGAGGCATTATGGGATATCATCTTTGATCATAACTGTGCTATAGCTGATCCTATCTAGATTTCCCACCCTAGCGTCACACGTAATAAAATGCTACTACCTTAACCTTTTCAAGCTGACCCCTTGGACCTTTTGACATCATGCAGAGATCCAATCTTGAAGGAGGTTTTTACCTTGTCACATTCAAAGCCCCCTCCTCCTCCCCATCCCTGTGTAGAGGTAATTCTCCCCTCCTCACTGAGAGAGCTGACACCCAGCTCATCAGAAGATACGGTATAACTTTGGTTACAGAATTTACACACCTTGATGATTACATGTATTTGCTGCATACTCCAACTTATTTCCTTCATAAATTTTAACACAATTATACCTTACACCTGACAACTATGTACAGATACATGTATCTTGACAGTCACAAAGCCGCTATGTCTCCAGGTATTCCAGTTGTATTCAAATTCTTGAATGCGGAAGAGTTTAATCTATATATCTCTAAGGTGGTAGATAATTGATAGATTATTAACTTGTTATAGAGGAACAGTAGCTGTAATTTTGATGAGTTTTTTACTATGTTTTTGCTTTCTGTTTTATAGATTAGAATTCTCATTGTAAAACAATAAATTTTACCCACTGTAGTTTGATAAGCTAAATAATTTGTGTTCTAACATGCTTCAGGGAGTGGAACAAGAACTTGCAATTGACATACAAAACAAAGATAGTGAAAATACATGTAGCATCAAAATGTTACAGCCACAGCAACTGTCCTTTTCAATTATTCACTGTATACGGTATCTATGCAGGTTATAGGTGAATATGTTATGGGTAGGATGCAACAATCTGTTTCTTGCTATTCACAAGACTAGAAAATGAAAATCAACTTGTACTTTTCTAACATCTGTACATGACGATGTGTGTATATCAGCAGCCCTTGAGGAAGCTAACTTACCCTAATGATACGAAGTACGACACCATGATAATGGATATATCAAAAAAAAATTCCATTTAAAAGGCAAGAGAAAAACATTATTGTTCATCATAAGCAAGGCTACAGAGGGGCAATTGAATTTTTTTATATTTTTTTTAACACGCCTGCAAAATTTCCCTTTAGTGACATTGTTACTGATGACTTGGAATCTAAATTGTACAAACTGTCCACAATAACAGAGGCATGAAATAGGCTCTGTTGACAACAAATTCTGAGCATTGTCCTCTCGGAAGAAAATATCACCAACACCACTAGAATAATTGCAATGTGGCAGTATTTATTTGCCTGAATTAAAAAAATATTCCAAACTGGCTAAAGTTAGATCTGCAATTCCGAGATCCCTTGAACAATTTATTTAACCTGACTGGCCTTAAAGTTTTTAACAAATGGATGAAAGTCAGCCAAACAAATACAATTACCCTGAAACCACTTATATACAAATCTACTGGTAGAAACTCAATGTGCTGATCCCATTTTTTTATAACACATCAACTACACAAAACTAATTTTGAAAAATCATTACTCTACAAACACACTTTGGCATCTACTCTTTTACGGTTTACAAACATTAATATCCTGACAACATTCCTTTGACAATAAACAGAGGCTGAAATATGGATTATGAGTTCGCTGTTGATTAAAATGTCAAAATTCAGTCATTGTTCACACAGAGTACACAAAAAAAATTTTCAGTATCGACATCAGACAATGAAAATATACAGTACATCATGCAAGTTGGTAAATGCACTCAAGATAGACAAAATATCAGTGTGTTTACGTTAAATGCTTGGGGTTGTGGGAAACATTATGACAATAATTTGTTGATGAATGGCAGATATATCAATTATCATATTCACATTGTCTATTAACATCGCATACATTCATTAAACTCTGCAATAAATAGCAGATTTCAATAAATAGTGTATTTCACAATTTCTTAAATTGTGACATGTATCAGCCTTTGCCAGAAGCTTAAAACGTATGTACAAAGCCCACATGAATCAACGTCACGATATTATTACCCATGCTGCCAGTATTTTTTTTCATGCCCATAAACAGTCTGAACATGAGTGTTTATTTGTGAAACATCAAAAATTACTTTTTTATTATTATCTGTATGTTTTGAACTCATATTTGCAGATTTTTTGAGATGTCATGGGGATAAAACGGGCATTCAAAACATTAATTGTTAGGATCATTATTAAACCCATATGGCAGTAGTCTGGTGTTATGGTATATGCTACGCTTTGTAGGTTTCAGTGAAAGCTTCTATTAGTGCAAGATGAGAGGTATAATGATATTCAAATATGCAGATTACACTAATGAGCATTGTTTCGGTATTAAAATTCTATGCTAATGACCCTTAATCAATGTGGAATATTCATGTACCTCGGTTCTTGGATTGTATAGAAAGCTTAGCGTATACCCTAACCAACGACAGGTCCTAGACTAATAGGGCAATCAACCTTCATTTGCAGTGTGGGCATACATATGCCTGCCAAAGTTATGGGTACCCGAATTTCCAGACTAAGATGTACATGTACCAGTACTGTCAAGGTCAACTTGGCTAGCCAGGGGTGTTTACTTGGGTGAGGTGCATTGGTCAAGTGGTCCTGAGATTGGTCAATCTGATTGCATTGGTCAAGTGGTCCTGACATAGGTCAATATGATTGGTCAGTCAAGTGGTCCTGACATTGGTCAATCTGATTGCATTAGTCAAGTGGTCCTGACATAGGTCAATATGATTGGTCAGTCAAGTGGTCCTGACTTTGGTCAATCTGACTGCATCAGTCAAGTTGTCCTGAGATTGGTCAATCTGATTGCATTGGTCAAGTGGTCCTGACATACGTCAATATGATTGGTCAGTCAAGTGGTCCTGACATAGGTCAATCTGACTGCATCAGTCAAGTTGTTCTGACATAGGTCAATCTGATTGATCAGTCAAGTGGTCCTGACATTGGTCAATATGATTGGTCAGTTAAGTAGTCCTGACATTGGTCAATCTGACTGCATCAGTCAAGTGGTCCTGACATTGGTCAATCTGATTACATCAGTCAAGTGGTCCTGACATAGGTCAATCTGACTGCATCAGTCAAGTTGTCCTGACATTGGTCAATCTGATTGCATTGGTCAAGTGGTCCTGACATAGGTCAATCTGATTACATCAGTCAAGTGGTCCTGATATTGGTCAATCTAACTGCATCAGTCAAGTGGCCCTGACATTGGTCAATCTAACTGCATCAGTCAAGTGGTCCTGACATTGGTCAATCTGATTACATCAGTCAAGTGGTCCTGACATTGGTCAATCTGAC